>CAUYRH010013349.1:0-32999 GCA_963574655.1 Perodicticus potto | reverse complement strand
TATGTGAAAAGCTCTGACTCAGTGGGCCTGGCCCAGGGATGAGATTCTGCATTTCTTGTGTAACAGGCTCCCAGAGCCCACTGCTACTGGTCCAAACTCACACTTCTAGAGAATGCTGTCCACTTCAATCAGAAGCAGGTTCAATGGCTTTTCTCACGTGTGAATGTTGTGGGAATCTAGAGGAGTGCAGACGTGTGTGTGTGTGTGTGTGTGTGTGTGTGTGTATGCATGGCATTCTTTGAGTTCTTACATTTGACACACATTATCTCATTTCAACCTCATAACCAACCAAATGAACCTCACTGCACAAATGAAGAAACAGAGACTTAGGTTAAGAAACTTGCTCAAGGCCAGCACAGTGGCTCATGCCTGTAATTCTAGCACTCTGGGAGGCCGAGGCAGGTGGATTGCTTAAGCTCACAGGTTCGAGACCAGCCTGAACAAGAGCAAGACCCTGTCTCTATTAAAAATAGAAAAACTGGCTCGGCGCCCATGGCTCAATGTGCTAAGGCGCCAGCCACGTACACCTGAGCTGGCGGGTTCAAATCCAGCCCGGGCCCACCAATGATGGCTGCAACCAAAAAATGGCCAGGTGTTGTGGCAGGCACCTGTAGTCCCAGCTACTTGGGAGGCAGAGGCAGGAGACTCGCTTGAGCCCAGGAATTGGAGGTTGCTGTGAGCTATGATGCCACGGCACTCTCTCCAGGGTGACAGCTTGAGGCTCTGTCTCAAAAAAAATAGAAAAACTGAGGCAAGAGAATCTCTTAAGCCCAAGAGTTGGTCGGAGGGGTAGGCCTACTGGGTAGGCTGAGAGGAAAGTGGGGATTATAGCATGACAGCCTTTGGGTAGTTGGAGTATGGTCCTCTGATTAAAAAATAGGCCTGGAGTCTTTAGTCACTCCTATAATCCTAGCACTCTGGGAGGCTGAGGAAGATGGATTGTCTGAGCTCACAAGTTCAAGACTAGCCTGAGCCGAGCGAGACCTCATCTCTAAAAATGGCCAGGCATTGTGATGGGCACCTGTAGTTCTAGCTACTTGGGAGGCTGAGGCAAGAGAATCGCTTAAGCCTGAGAGTTTGAGGTTGCTGTGAGCTGTGATGCCACAGTGTGACTCTGTCTCAAAAGTAAAAAAGAAGAATGTAAAAGAGCACATTTACCCTAACACATCAATATGAGTTAGGCCCTGGGTACTGAAAAAAAGACACAGTATCAAATCTCAGTTCTACCTCTTACTTGAGCAAGTTTCTTTCTTTCTTTGTGGTTTTTTGTTCTTTTTTTTTTTTTTGAGACAGAGTCACACTGTGGTGTCACAGCTCACAGCAACCTCAAACTCTTAGGCTCAAGTGATTCTCTTGCCTCAGCCTCCTGAGTAGCTCTGGGCTATTTTTAGAGACAAGGTCTTGATCTGGTTTGGGCTGGAGGGAGGAAGGGGACCCAACCAGTGAGCTCAGGCAATACACCCGCCACTGCCTCCCAGAGTGCTAGGATTACAGGCATGAGCCACTGAGCCCGGCTTGAGCAAGTTTCTTTTTTGTGACAAAGTCTCAAGCTGTCACCCTGGGTAAAGGGCTGTGTCTTCTTACTTCACGGCAACCTCCAACTCTTGGGCTTAAGAGATCCTCTTGCCTGAGTTTTTCTATTTTTAATAGAGACAAGGTCTTGCTCTTGCTCAGGCTTTTCTCGAACCTGTGAGCTCAAGCAATCCACCTGCCTTGGCCTCCCAGAGTGCTAGAATTACAGGCATGAGCCACCGTGCTGGCCTTGAGCAAGTTTCTTAACCTAAGTCTGTTTCTTCATTTGTGCAGTGAGGTTCATTTGGTTGGTTATGAGGTTGAAATGAGATAATGTGTGTCCAATGTTGAATACAGTAAGACCTCAAAGAATGCCATGCATGCATACACACATACACACACATACACACACACACACACACACACACACGTCTGCACTCCTCTAGATTCCCACAACATTCACACGTGAGAAAAGTCATTGAACCTGCTTCTGATTGAAGTGGGCAGCATTCTCTAGAAGTGTGAGTTTGGACCAGTAGCAGTGGGCTCTGGGAGCCTGTTACACAAGAAATGCAGAATCTCATCCCTGGGCCAGGCCCACTGAGTCAGAGCTTTTCACATAATCCTCAGGTGATTTACAGGTTGTACATGATGTTTAGTAACACAATGGACAACTGAGTCAGAGCTTTTAACAGAATCCTCAGGTGATTTACATGATGTTGTAACATGTATATGATGTTTAGTAACACAATGGACAATAAATGGAGATGCTAGAGTCTGTGTGGCTAAGGATAGAGAAAAGTCTGGGGAGAAGGAAGTTTGGAAAAGTCTAAGTAAATTTCCCATGTTAGAAGACCTTTACTAACTCTTTCAAGAGAAATTCCTAGGATTGAAGGCCTCAAATTTAACAAATTACCAGATGTAGATGTCCATGTTCTAGCCCTGGGGCAAGGTGAGTAAGAAATATCAGTTGCCTCAAGTCTAAAATGAGGAGTTGGGTTGGAGAAATAACCTCCTTTGGTTCTTCCAGTTTTGACAATATCTCTGATCTTGCTTCTCTCCCCATTCCTTTCCATGCCTTCCTCTGCCCTATTCTCCTGTCTGCTGGACACATGCCTTGGAAAGGCGTGGTCTCTTTGTGGTGAAATGCTATGGACCAGGTTAACAGCCATTCTGCATAATAATTGAGACAATGTCGACAGTCACTCTGGATAATAGAGACATGCTCTTCCCAATTATTTAAATAGACAAAAGCAGGCTTTTAGTGAATTTTCTGAACAATAAAATTATAAGGGGCTAATTTAAGAGAATGCCAGTTTTAGCAGACATTTTTGGGCCAGTATATGAGATGTCAATTCTAAATCTATTACCAAGAGAAATAGCCTTAACATTCACTTTGACTTCTCCAGTGGATCAGAATGGCCTGTCTTTATATAATCAGCAGATAAGAATTTGTCACTGGAAATAAAAACTCTCCTACATAACATTGAATTTAAATTTGCTAGTTTAGAAATTTTAGCTTTAAGTGTATAATTCAAAGGAGGAATATTTTAAAACTAGGCAATAGTAATATTAACAACAGAACCAGGATTTGGGGGACAGAGTGCTAGGATTACAAGTGTGAGCCACCTCGCCTTGCTTTTACCTACTTATTTTTGAAATTACATTTAATGTGTGATATGGGTGTGGGAGCATTTACTATGTCTGATATTCTGAATATTATGCATGGTAACGAAAGTCTTCAAAAGGCTTTGTCTAGATGTGCATTTGCAATCTCCTTTGCATTTATGTATCTCTGCTGCAGAAAAAAATACGTGGGCCAGTTGAGGTGGCTCGGGCCTATAATCCTAGCACACTGGAAGACCGAGGCAGGTGGATCAACTGAGCTCAGGAGTTCAAGACCAGCCCGAAGAAGAGTGAGACCCCATCTCTTCTAAAGATAGAAAAACTAGCCAAGTGTTGTGGTGCCAGTCCCGGCTACTCAGTAGGCTGAGGTAAGAAAATTGCTGGAGCTTAAGAGTTTGAGATTGCTGTGAGTTATGACTCCACAGCACTCTACCCAAGATTTCAGAGTGAGACTTTCAAAAAAAAAGAACTAGAAAGGGCCAGTGGCTCACTCCTATAATCCTAGCACTTAGGAGGCTAAGGGGGGTGGATTGCCTAAGCTCACAGTTTGAGACTGGCCTGAACAAGAGCAGGACCCCATCTTTAAAAATAGCTGGGCGATGGCTCGGCCCCTGTGGCTCAAGTGGCTAAGGCGCCAGCCACGTACACCTGAGCTGGCGGGTTCGAATCTGCCCCAGGCCCGCCAAACAACAATGACGGCTGCAACCAAAAAATGGCCAGGCGTTGTGGCGGGCGCATGTAGTCCCAGCTACTTGGGAGGCGGAGGCAGAGGCAGGAGAATTGCTTGAGCCCAGGAACTGGAGGTTGCTGTGAGCTGTGATGTCATGGAACTCTATCCAGGGTGACAGCTTGAGGCTCTGTCTCAAAAAAAATAAATAAAAAATAATTTCAGTAAATAAAAAGCATGAAGAATGCCTTGTTTAGATACGCAAAAAATATGTATGTCGATCACATATGTGTATACAAACACCCACACTGAAAAAAGACAAAAGAAAACACGCCAGAGTACTACTACTTATCTCTGGGTGATTTTTGTATTTTTCTACAAGGAACAGGAACTACTTCTATAATTAGAACAAAGTGACAGATATTAAGTCTAAATATAACGCCCTCCTAGAAGGCATGAATGGTAGACAAACTCCTAGGGCCACACCCGCCCAGGGCTGGCACCACTCGAGGAGCTGTCCCTGGCGCTGGAGACCGCCCGGAACAAGACGTAAGAAGCCCTGTTCTCACGGCGGGAGCAAACAAGCACGCTCGAAACACAACGTCACACCAAGTACGGGGTGGGCGCAGCATGACACCCAGAGGACGGCAGGGAGGGCCAGCAGTGAGGGGACAGACAGTGTGGAGCCCTGGGGCTGCGGCAGCTGGACAGAGGCCCTCCCAGCTGTGGCTGAGTGGGCATGGAGGGGTGGGCAGGGGCTGGACAGGGGCTGGACAGGCAGGGGCCAGGTGGGAAGTCCAAAGCAGCTATCACCCAAACTAAGTCTACAGAAAACAAACAGTCATGTATTTTCAACTTGTTTTCCAAGTAACCCACATCTATACAGGAAGAGGTAACATCTGTTAAGTGCTTTTAAGTCAATGTTAAAAAAAAAAACAAAAAACATAAAACATTAAACGAAAAGTGACTCGTAAGCATTTTACTAAAATAGTCATTACATGTCCCTAAAAACCAGAAAAAAAGAATAGTTTAATAGTGAAAGCTATTTGCTGACTTAGACCAAGAGAAAGCCAATGCTGACCAGAAACCCATTTTCCACGTCAAACACTCTTTTTAATACTCCTTACCCTACAGCTCTATTCATTAAAAAGAGAAAAATCACTGCTCAAAATCTCAGCAAAGGGCATCCAGCACTTAACTAGTTGAGGCCCTGCAAAGCTGTCGCCACGCAGACTCCTCCCCAAAGCAGCCTTGGGGGAGGGTAGCCCCCACCCTACACCAGAGGCTTTCAGACCAGGTCAGCCCACCACAGACCAAGGCAAGAGACCCCTGGGGCAGGGGCGCCGGTACAGACAGCTTTGAATGCACCTGGAATCCCTGCTCCAGACACTCCAGTACGGAAACAGTGCAGAAAGAACCCTGACTGATCCCTAGTCCTGGAAACCTATGCAATGCGGCTGACACCAAGCATCCCGTTCGTGCAAGGTAACAGCTCCTGTCCTGGCCCTTTCCTCTCCCTTCCCGCCCCAGCTACCCACTCATCCTCTGTGGTCTGAAGCACATGACGACACTGACCTTCACTACCAACCAGAGCCTGACCACTGTGCAACCACCCTCCACTGAGAAAACTCACCCTTACGCAACAGAGGATAACACGCTCCCATAGACAAGCCCAAGTGCCGGTAAAACTGGGGAGGAAATTTACACAACTGGGAGGCACCTAACAGTGCAAAGCGTGGACCTCCCATAGGGATGCCAAGGGCTGGCCTGGAGTCAGAGCCTCGCCATCCATTCTCAAGCTGTGCGACTCAAACCCGTGTCCTCAACCGCAAAGCAAGGACAGTGACATGGTCACCTGCCCCCGGCTGCCGCAAGGGTGGAAGCAGTGCATTCTGGCCTGTGGCTCTCACGGACAGAGCCAGGTCAGTGACACAGCAAGGACGGAAGGAAGCTTTAAGGGCTGTCCCGGCAGCTGCCCACCAACCCCACATGGAGACGGGTGCTCAGCCCGACCCGACAGCACAGACACATATGGGCGGGGCAGAGCAGGGGTCGGGAAACTGCCGGCTGCTGGAGGAAGGCACAGGTGACAATGAGCATAGAAGCCATGCGTTGTGGGGACCACCCACCCAACCCAACAAGCCGGAGATGGACTGTGAGATGAAAAACACATTCGTCTTCACAACCACTCCCCCACCAAGAAAAACGTAAATTGTGCGTCACCTGTAACATCAAGAACAGACAGACAACTTCAGACCAGGGACTTCCTCCACACGGCAATCTCAGCCGAGTCTTAGGCCATGGGCTTCACATCCATAGAGGGGGCAAATGAAGCTTTCACTGTAGGTCACTTTTATCTTCAGAACTTTCAACATTAAGTAATCCTACACAAAATAGTACTATTGTGAATATTTTGGCCAGAAGTGTGTTTAAATACTGGAGTTTTCTTTGAAAAACTGGCTAATGTCCAATCATAGTAAATAAAAAATGCTCTGACCATTTGGGTTCCCAATATAATATTCAACTGCCTGAGATGGACCCTTCACAGCAGTTAGCACTTTAAGACAGCTGGGGATCCTGGCCAGGATGTAAGATCAGTGTGAGAGCATTCGGCATCTGGGATGGGAAGAACAGGCACTTGACATGGCCAGAAAGTACGGGAACCCATGCGGGTGAGCGCGCAACCCAAGTCCAGAAAGTGCTAGTCTCAAACACAGTGGGTCTCTAGGGGAGCCACAGGTTCCCTCCAGGAGTCTTCTCAGCACCTATATGAATAAGACAAAGCTGCTTCCGAGACTCCGAGGCCAAGTCTCTTACAGTCAGCCACAGAGGGAAAGACGGGACCAGAGGGGCCAACCAGACTGATCACCAGAGACCATCAGGTCAAGAGATTCGAGACTGGCTGAGCAGGGTGGTTGACACCTGTAATCCCAGCACACCTCAAGGGTAGAGGACCTCTTGAGCTCAGGAGTTCCAGGACAGCCTGAGCAAGAGTAAGACCCTGCTCCTACTAAAAATAGAAAAACTAGCTGGGCATGGTGGTGGGTGCCCTAAAGTCCCAGCTACTCGGGATGCTGAGGCAGGAGGATCACTTGAACCCAGGAGTTTAAATTTTCTTTCTCTGAAAAAAAGAAATTCAAGCTTTAACTCTGACAATAGCTGCAATCAGACCCTCACCACAGGCATGTGGTACCTGCCAAGAGGACTCTGTGCCATGGCCATGATGAAATCCAGAACCAGCATGGCCCTGCCACATGCCTAACTGTCCTTCCCATCCGTCAGAACCACTGATGGCAGAAGTCACAAAACCGCTGCACGGATGCTCCCCAAAGGCTCCCTGGGCTTCGAGGCAGAGGCTGTCCAGCTGCTTCTCCACACAGACCTCATCCTTCCTCTCGGCAAGTGTTCTGGGAATACAAACCCACGGTAGCTGCCCTTCCTCAAGGACAGCAAGTCCTCCCAGGACACACACTTTGCATCTGCCACAACTCTTGGGCTATGAAAAGGAGGTAGTTCTACTTCCCACAAGGCTGAGTAGCTAGACCGACCCTCTTCTACTATGAACTCAGAACCAAATGTAAAAACCCAGCTGAGTGGGACCACAGACATGAGTACCTGCTGGTCTGAGCTAAGACCTGGAGCGGGAGGGGTCTGTGCCCAGAGACTTGAGTGCCTGCTGGTCCGACCCACCTAGAAGCAGGAGGGGAAATTCCAGGGAGCTCACAGCCTTGGAAGGGGACACCAAATTCTGCACACGAACTCTGCCTACATTTGTGTGCGCCCTGAAATACTCGTGGTGGGCAGGCTCCAAGACACAAGGAAGGCAAGGGCCAAGGAATGGAGACCCCAGCTGTGGAGGCACAGGAGGAGAGTCTCAGGGGTGATCCACCAAATCCACCACCTATTGACAAGCAGAATGACAGGATCACTCTCTTCAGGAGCACAGAACAAAACCCAGAGTTTCTACAGACAGCCCTTCACAAATTCCCAGAAGCAATCCATGACCACAAGGCAAGCAAAGAAACCGAGTGCACATGGTGGGGAAGGCGAGGGGTGGAGAGGGGAGCAGCACACAGGACCAGCAGACTGGACTGTCCAGTGGCCATTGTCACGATGAACAAGAACAAAAAGGAAACGGCTCTTGAGAGAGAAAAAAAATTCTTAACGGAAATTCCAGAACTAAAATAATGCTACTTCCAAATTAAAAAAAAAAAAAAATACAGTGGATGGGCTTGAGCAGCAGACTGGGAACACAGAAGACTCAGTGATTTGAAGACGGAGCCATAGACAATGCTCAACCCAAAGGAGAGAGAGAGATCTGAAAAAGGAAAACAAACGAGCAAGGCTGCAGAGACTGTGCAGTGTCGGCAGCGAAACACCTGCCAGCAGAGCTCCGGGAGAAAGACTGAGAAAACAACGAGGAAGGAAAATTCCCACATTTAGTGGAAGGTATAAGTGTACAGATGTGGTTACATTCGGGAACACCAAATAAGATAAATTCACTTGGACACGTCATGGTCAAGCTGCTCAAATACCAAAGGCACAGACGCCATCATGAAACCTGCCAGAGCAGAGAACCACGTGGGCAGGGACAGAGCCAGAGGGCAGCAGAGGCCAGAAGACGGGCACTCGTGTTTTTCAAAGTGCTAAAGTTAAAAACTCTCAACAAAGAATCTGACATGCAGTGAAAATATCCTTTAATAACACAGGTAAAAGCAAGACATTCTCTGACAAAAGAAAATTAAATGAATTTCTCGCCAGCACACCCACACTCCAAAAATGCTGAAGAAAGTTTTCCAGACTGGAAGGACGTCTCAACAGGCTGGATCCTCCATCAGGAGAGAAAAGTATCAAAATGGCAGATGTGGGCAAATGGAAAAGACAGCACCTTCCTTCCGATTCACACTGAAAGCGTCCATGCCGAAGCACACCATGGTCCTCCTGTCTGTGACAGCAGGTGCCACCGTACGCTGACCACAGTGGAGACAAAGCAGTGCCGGGCTGCAGCGCACAGCACACGCGTCAGTTTCTGCGAGGGTCAAAGCTCAGACTCAGTCTGCTCCAGACCAGCAGCTGAGACTCATGGCAAAGCACGCCTGCAGATTAAGATGGAAGGAACATGCCACAATTCTGCTTACGTGAAGCTTCACAAAACCATGCAATGGTGGGGAAGAAGCAGAACAGTGAGTAAAGGGTAAAAAACAGGCCCAGGATTTGATCCAGGGCAAGGTGATGGTGGAAATGGCACAGGGGGAGTTTTCTGGGGTGACAGAGATTGAATCCCTATCCAGGTTTGCATATCTATCAAAACTCTAAAGGTAAAAAACGCTGCAATGACACACTTAAGATTTGTGCATATCACTAAATTGAGTTTTGCCTTTCAATGAAAAGGAAATGAAACCCAACAAAAGTTGGGCTACAGAATCAAGGCCTGGCTGCAGACTTGTGTGGGGTGAGTCCAAGGAGACCAGGGTCCCAGCAGGCCGGGCAGGTGGCGGTTCCTGCTGCTGCACTGCCCAGGCTGGGCCCCTCTCTTGTCTCCAGCTCACGTTCCTCAGTCTTTTCTCTCACTTGTAATGATGAAGTAAACAAATAATTTTGACTTCACATTATAAAAATAGCCACTTACTAATGTCACCATTGGCAAATTACATAGGACTTAACCTCTCTGTGTTTTCTCACAGCTAAAACGGGAACAAAAATAGAGCCTGCCTCACGGCGTTGTTATGAGGACTGAACGGATGCTCGGATGCACTCGGAGCAGGGCTGCAGCATGGGCCAAAATACCACGGCTGCAGCGTCCTCCCTGACCGCCGGCTCTCGTCTCTACTCCATGCCTTACCAAGGGAAAAGTCACTGACAAACATTACCGGTGCACTGGTTCACCAGCCTCATGCCTGTTCACTAAAATAAAAGTCAAAAGATTCACACATCTAAGTGGTCTCAGAAACACTGAGCCTTCTCTCTATGTGAAAGACACTCCATCAGGAACCTGGCATCAGAGGAACCTCCCACGGGGGGTGCAAAGGGCTTCACGGACGTCTTCTGACCTTCACTGCGTCCAGAAGGACGACCGTGCCACAGCCATCCCACATCACTCCGACTTGGTCCTTCCAAAGTATCTTACTCATCTTACTAACTTTATTATTCCTAGGTTAGCATTATTCCCAAACTTTTAAATTCTGTTAAAATGCTCAGAATAAATTAGGGGTGGGGTTTCTCTTCTCCAGAAATTAAATCTCTTCGTATTTCAAACAATTTAATTTTTTCTCAAGTCTAGACTACAACATTTCTAGAACTAATTCCTACACATACACATTTTAGTTAGGTTTAGGAATGAGACAGAAACCTGAGGCTATACTAACAATTTCTTTCTAATAATTCCACTGATGCTTTTATAGAAAAGTCGTGAATAATCAGGACAAAACTCCACAACGCCCCTTCAGAAAGCTGATGTGACGTCACTGCAGAGAGCATGAGAGAGACGTGACCCTGGATTCAGCTGGGCTGCTCAGCAGTGCAGCACTCGGCACTCTACAGCCAACAGGACATGGAGGCTTCCCAGAATCTTAAGTTTTAAGCTTTAAAGGAAAATAATCCGTTTATACTAAAGGACCCTTTTCTATCTTATACCACTCAATTTCCCTTTAGAACTGAAACATGCCTCCAGGGAGAGGACCTTACCACACGCACACCTCTGTGGACAAGACCCAGCACCTCAGCACCACGGCCTGCTCCCTAACTCGCTGCTGACCTGCTCATGGCCTGTGTATCTGCAATCCAGGTGACAAGAGCCAAACCGTCATGTCAACTCCTCCAGAAGGAAGCTTTTGCATGCCAGCTTTTGAAAAATATATGTTAAGTTAAAATTAAGAAAACAGAATACAGATAGTAAAATTCAAGCTAAAATTCATCAGAATCTATAGCTACATGGTATGTAAGAGAAACAGTCAATGGATAAAGGCAAAAGATAAAGAGCATTAGTTGCTAACATGGGTCACTTCTACGTCCAGGGAAAAGCAGCACCCCAGGACAGAGGCTGTCCACCCACACGGCCCTGCTTAACAGACACTCCCAGACCAGCCCCACGAAGGGGCAGAACTACTGGGCTCCACCAACCAATATCACAGACACAGTCTCTACCTTCCCACAAGTCAAGGCTCGTGAAAGAAAATAAAAAGACTGATTACAACGCAATATGTAAGGTCCAGGGTAGGGATGCAGCAACAGAAGGATGGCGTCTGGCAGCCAGGCAGACAGGTATGGCAGGCGCCAAGGGTCCTGTGTGAGAAGAGCACCCACAGGGCTCAGAGGAGCAAGGAGCACGGAGCAGGAGGGGCTGCACGCACAGGGTCACGAGACCCAGGCCAGGGAGCGCAGAGCAGGGGGGCTGCAAACACAGAGTCAGGAGGCCCAGGCCAGGGAGCGTGGAGCAGGGGGCGCTGCACGCACAGGGTCACGAGACCCAGGCCAGGGAGCGCGGAGCAGGGAGGGCTGCACGCACAGGGTCACGAGACCCAGGCCAGGGAGCGCAGAGCAGGGGGGCTGCAAACACAGGGTCAGGAGGCCCAGGCCAAGGCACCTAGTTGGGTCTGGCACTGTTACTTCTAAGAAGAGTTAAGAATCAATGCTTCTTAACTACCTAAGCAAAAAATAAAATAGAGCAGCCAGAAAGTGCTTCTTGTAGACTTTAAAGCAGCTTGATCTATAATAAAGAGAGAACACAGTCCCCGAATTCCAGCATGTGGGTCTGAACTGGAGGGAAAGTGCAACTGCACTAGGCCAGGGTCCTGCCTGTGTCCCAAAGACTATTCCAATTGATGTCTCGCCTCCATGGTACCCGGCCATCTGTGTGACCACCATGGCAAGTGTGGATGGAGAAGAACAAAGGGGGAAGGAGCCCCTGAGAGACATGGCACTGGAGCTGTGACCGTGTCACCAGACATCAAACCTGCGAAGTCGTTAGGACTTGGAACCCAGCCAGCCAGAAGGGATCAAAGGTTCCTGTCCAGCAGGGTGGGCTCTGACTGGAGGAGGCTGGGAAGTCCAAGGTCGAGGGCTGCACCTGGTGATGGCCTTGAAGGCAGGAGGGCAGGAGACCAAAGAGGGGCCAGACCTGCTCAGTCAACAACCCCATTCAGGGCAGTAACAGCACTGACCCCCCTGCAAGGCAGGGGCCCAGCTGCCTCTCACTGGGTCCCACCTCCCAACAACACTGCATTGGGTATTAAGGTCCCAATACATCAACTTTGAGGAACACAGTCAAATCACAGCAGGTGGGAACAGAACCTGCTTTTATACAGACTGTGCTCCTGGAAAGTTCATTGGGACCTCAAGGTCCAGTCAGTCATACAGAGTTTTTGGATTCATCAGTGACACCAGAAAAACCCCAGCTGAAAATATCATAAATTATTAAGCAAAAGAAGAGAAGGAAAGAAAACAACCCTAGGAATACCATGATTTAGATGTGGGGAAACAGGTGAGAAGCTGAGAACACGGAGAGGAGGGACCCAACGGTGCTGGGCTCACAGGGCAGCGGGTCTTCAGCCCGGCCCCCAGGTTGCACCCAGCCACACCCAGGCCTGGAGCTTCTACAGTCCTATTTGTTTAAAACCAAAATGTGTATAAAACCCACAGAAGGAAAAAGGAAGAAACGTAAGGATTAAGAAGCTGCCAAAGAATCTGGCCAATAGGTCAGGCAGACAACAAGGAAACAGGACCGAGGGGCCAGCAGTGAGCCCACACAGGTGTAGAGTGTGTCGCAGAAGACATTCCAGATCTGGGAGGGAGAAGGGAGACCTCCGACAGATGGCACGGGGACCAACAGGCTGTCAGCTGGGAAACAGAAGACTAAGGAAGCTACAGATGGGTCAGTCTGACATACAGAGAGAAACCACCTCAGGGGAGTCTCTGCAGTGAGGCCTGATGTGGACACACAGCGTGGGCCGTGTGACAACACGCATGGAGCATCCTGTGCCGTGTGTGACGTGTTTCTAAGTATGACAGAAAACCAGGAACCACACAAAAAAGGCTGATGAACATGACAATAAAAAAAAACTGTGTGTGGGCGGCACCTGTGGCTCAAAGGAGTAAGGCACCAGCCACATATGCCAGAGGTGGCGGGTTCAAACCCAGCCCCCGCCAAAAACCGCAAAAAAAAAAAAAAACAAAAAAAACCTGTGTGGCAAAGTTAAAAGATAAAAAAAAATACTTGTGACTCCTGCTAAAGACAATTTCCTTGAAACTTACAGAGCTTCTAAGAACTAAAGGAAAGAGCAATAATCCAACAGAGATGTGGAGAGGAAATAAATGGATGACTCTCCAGAAATAAAACAGTTCACTTGAAAAACTGCCCCACCCCTCCTAAGAGGGCTGCAGGATAAAGCCACGTGGTGCATTGCGGTTATGTTCCTCATCCCACTGAACGGCAGGTATACTGACTCACCACACTCTTTAAACATACATGAAATGGGGGCTTGGAACAGCTGCAGGAATTCTGAAAGGGACAGGGCAACAATAAAATAATAAGGAAAGCCCAGGCCACTTGAGCCACTCAGGTCCAGATTCCTACTCTACCAGGGATACACTCACCTAAGTGTGAAAGGTCACATCTCTTTGTAGCATGTAGGGATACATACGCAACAGTGACATTGTGAGAAGGTAACAAAGTGTCTGTCAACAGGCAGCAAAGCACTCACACTGGACACAGCCAGTCAGCCTGTTGGGCAGGAACACCCAGAGGGGAAATCCCGACACACCGGAGTGTGGAGGACACCAGTTATCTCACTGCAAATACATACAGTCTCTCTGGAAGGTTCTACAAGGAGCAGTGTCACCTGCTATGAGGGGAAATAGATGGCTGAGAAGAAGGTGACGAACCCATTCTTTAAATGTCAAATAAAGTCTTCAGGCGGATAAAGGAACTGAATGCTGTTTGACCCTTAAAACGCTCTGATACCCCTCCCTGACCACTGTGGGACAGGGAAATCTTCCACCCAACACCCTCTGCACCTCTTCAACTCTTCCCTCTGATATGTTATCTATCCCAAAAGTTGCCCTTAAAGTCGCCATACATAGGGAAAAAGAGAAACTGTAGCTAAAAATACCTTTATTTGCACAATATTCACCATATTCAAAATTACAGAAGCTTACAAAGAGGTAACCGACGCGTGGTGAAGGTGAAATGTCAGGGATGGGCCAGCTCTGGGGAGCAGGCATGGAAAGGCTTTCTGTTGGTCGCTTGGGGGGACGTGGCCACAAAGGGATGGAGAGAAGAGGGGATGAGAGAGGCAGATCAGGAAGGGTTGTGCATTATTTAGAAGACAAACCAGAGAACACCAGCATGTTTACAAGCTAAGTGGGAAAATACTGGAGGTCAAAGTCAGGGGTGGGACAGGAAATGCCGAAGTTCAGACAACTGACCTAACGATGTCCTGAGGAAGCAAAGATGTCCCCAAAGCAGAGGGGAGGAACTAAGGCTGCAGCCAGGCCTAGGCAAGACCTTCCAAGGGCTCCGCGGAGCCTGCAAGACCTCCCCCCTCAAAGGCAAGCTGACTATCAGCAGTGTGGTGGACCCCGGGAACCCCACTGACTTGGCAGACTCAAGTAGCTATTAGAGTAACAATTATTTGAAAGATACTTTCTTGCCTTTGTCTTCTTTTCACTTTAAATAACTTCAGGCCTTATAACCCAGAAGAGAAATTGCTAAGAATTAACCTATTTTATTAGTCCCTGATTATCTCTTTTTATTCTTTTTTTATTTCATTTATTTATTTATTTATTTGGTAGAGATAAGAGTCTCACTTTATCACCCTGGATAGAGTGCCGCGGCGTCACAGCTCACAGCAACCTCCAGCTCTTGGGCTTAGGCAATTCTCTTGCCTCAGCCTCACGAGTAGCTGGGTCTACAGGTGCCCGACACAAGGCCTGGCTATTATTTTTGTTGCAGTTCGGCAGGGGCTGGGTTTGAACCCACCACCCTCGGTATATGGGGCCAGCGTCCTACTCACTGAGCCACAGGCGCCACCTCTCTCTTTTTACTCTAGGAAAACAGAATAGGAAATGCATCTACAGGGAGTCTGGTCTCCACAATCAAAACATCTACACATCACTGGAGAAAACCCACCTTGTTTAAATAATTTCTAAGCTGCATAAATGTATCAAAGCTTGAGGTGCAAATCAGAAACCCTTAGATGATGTAAACTAACAGCTCATACTTAAACTAACAAAGTAACTACTGCTCCAGCTGGGAGCTTCTCACAGAAAACAAGCTGTGCAGTGGCTCATATCTATAGCGTAAATCAGACTGGAGGGGTTGTGCACTGTTTAGAGCAGGAGTCCTCAAAAGTTTTTAAACAAGGGGCCAGTTCATTGTCCGTTTGAGGGCCGACTATAGTTTAAAAAAAAACTATGAAAAATTCCTATGCACACTGCACATATCTTATTTCGAAGTAAAAAAACAAAATGGGGGCGGCACCTGTGGCTCAAAGGAGTAGGGCGCCAGCCCCATATACCAGAAGCAGTGGGGGTTCAAACCCAGCCCCAGCCAAAAACTGCAAACAAAACAAAACAAAACAAAACAAAAACGGGAACAAATAACAAATACAATATTTAAAATGAAAAAAGAAAGGCGCCCCCTATCTGCAAAAAAAAAAAGCCCTCCTAACTTAAGGAAAAAAAGGCCCCCGTTAAACACAAAAAAAGGCCCTACTAACTGCAAAATAAAATAGACCTCCTAACTTCAAAAAAAAAATAAATCCTAACTTGTTCTTACCTCAGTCCTCAGGCAGCAGCAGGCTCTGCACAGGCAAGCTCGTGACTCCTCTGATAACAAGTCTCAGTCTCACCTGAGACTGAGAGGAGGAGTCCAGAGACAGAGAGAAGGAGGGGAGTCAGAGAGTGCACGCACACTGCAACCCGGGACAGGCACTGGCGGCAAAAACACCTGGCGGGCCAGATAAATGTCCTCAGCAGGCCGCATGTGGCCCGCAGGCCATAGTTTGAGGACCCCTGGTTTAGAGTTTAAGGAGTTTAAGACCAGCTTGGGCAACATAGTAAGACCCGATTTTTACAAAAATAAAAATTGGCCAAGTGTGGTGGTGGGTGCTCATAGTTCCAATTACCTAGAAGACCAGGACTCTGGGGTTACAGTGAGCTGTGATCACATCACTGCACTCCAGCCTAAGCAACAGTAAGAACCTGTCTCTTAAAACAACCACAACAACAACGAAAAGAAAACCAAGCTGGATACAGTGGCTCACACCTGTAAAATCCTAGTGCTCTGGGAGGACTCTTTGAGCTCAGGAATTCGGGACGAGCCTGAGCAAGAGTGAGACACCGTCTCTACTAAAAATAGAAAAACTAGTTGGACGCCATAGTGGACACCTGTAGTCCCAGCTACTCGGGAGACTGAGGCAGGAGGATCACTCAAGCCCAGGAGTTTGAAGTTGCTGTGAGCTATGATGTCACCCCTGCACTCCAGGTGAGGTGACAGAGTGAGACTCTGTCTCAAAACAAAAAAACAAAAAGCCCCTAATACCTCTAAGATGAGGGTGGGGAGAATTAGTTTTTCTAGGCTTAAGCAGAATGTCTTTTGAACAATTCACATTCTCTAAGGGAGGTGAGCAGACACCACTTTCACACGTACCAGCACAAGTACATTCTGCTGCTGGCCGCTGAAGCTATAAGACTCAAATTGAATCTGTTGGAAAAATGTATATTTATCCAAAAATGTCCTCAATCTGAAAGGAAGGTAAATACGCAGGACTATTCAGAAATGGACAGAATAAAGCCTGAGAAACAAGAGCTTCAAAGCCATGGCAAGACTCAAATTCAGCTATGACTGTTCTCCAATTCCCAGGAACTATACTGTCCTATCACATACCATACCCAACAAAGACATGAAACTTAAAAGTCCCACAACTGTGCTCTAGAGCACAACATAAACAGGAACTCAAATAAATCAAAAGTGAACTCGCTCATGTGAAAAAATGCCCTTCAATTAATCTAAGGCCAAAGGCCAGCGACTGTGATGCCGGCCCAGCCCAGCCAAGGCAGTGGGGTGGAGAACCAATGCGATGCCAGTGACACCGCCAAGAAAGCCTCCCCCACTGCACTCAATACCACCAACGCCAAGCGCGTCCTCCTGATGGCCCTGTACGATCAGACAGTATTCTTGCCGTACCTCTTCTATGTTTAGGTATGCTCTGATGCCCAAGCGCTTACAATCGCCTACTGAATACCACAAGCAAGGCCCTCAACTGCCTACCGAGTGCCCAGAAGCCACGCCGTGCACTCTGCAGCCAGTGCACAGGTCCTGGGGAGCAGATCTGGGCACACACTCAAGCCCCCTGTTAAGTGGCTCGTGGCTGCAGGTCTCCCTCCTGCATCTCATACTGTGCTTCACTGCAGGGACAAGGCAGTGTACTTAGACCCACAAAAGCCAGCCCCAAACACCCAGTATGCCCTAGGACATCAGCTCCTGAAGTGTGATAAAGTAACAAGTAGAGCCAGACTCGTCCAGACTCCAGTTCATAGACTGGGCAGCTGGTGCCCAGCGAACAAGTGTTACACCTGGAGACAAAACAGTGCCTTTGGGTCACTGTTATCCCTTAACCAGTCAGCAACAGCAGCTGCTGCAGACAAAGGCCTTTCTTGGGGTGCTAGGCTGTCTCCAGCTGCACAGGCAAAGCCAAAAGAAGCCACGTCTCATGTGATGTGCACAGGTCAAACCACCAGCGCTTCACCTCTGCACGGCAGTGATTCCCAGCAGCTCTGGGAAGCAGTGAAGTGAGGTTGCAGCTCACCCTGGGCAGGAGATGTGGCAGGCTCAGACACAACCAGCATGCGGACTTCACCCTCAGGCACCCCAGGCCTGTTCCCTGGCACATGCACCCAAAGGAAGACCACCCTTCCCCCTCCGCCCCACCACCCGTGCACCAGGCACTTTAAGAACACCATCTTAGTACCACCTTTAAAGCACCAAACACATACTTCTGTAACAACGTGTACCACAAAGACACTGAAACACACAGGTGGGGACTCTCGGCCCACCTGCCAGTCAACTGGCACTCAAGTGTGGCCCCTGCTCCACCCCACCCTCCCCAGGAAAAACTTCACCGAGGAAACACCTGCAGTGCTCGCACCTCTGCACATACAGTGCTGGCCTCTGCTTCAGTGCAGCTCCTTAGACAGGCAATCAGCACACATGCACAGCTTCGTGAACAAGGCCTCGCCAGCCGGCACGTGGCCACAGGAATGCAGTTCCTCAGGACAGTCATGGGCTGACACATCCCAAAGGCCATGGTCAGTGTCAGGTCCAGTACAGGGACATTAAGACAAAGAGCCTATTATCTACGTAGAAGCAGCCGTCTAAAGACAAGCACATGAAGCCACCCCAACATCTACCCTGAGGACTGAATAAACAAAAGTGGTCTATCCATAGATGGAATATTACTCAGCTGTAAAAAGGAACGAAGTGCGGACACTCACACAACAGAGCCAGACCTTGATGGCATGATGCTAAGTCTAGGAATCAGACAAAAAAAGGCCACGTGGGGCACGATCACAACACGTCCAGAAAGGTCATCCACAGATGACTGTCGGCTGGGAGCAGGGGGGGAGTGACTGCTAATTGGTACCAGATTTCTTTTCTGGATGATACAATTTTCTGAAATTAGCGGTACTGGTTGCACAATTCTGTGACTGTACTGAAAACCACTGACTCACACACTTCAGAAGGGTGAACCGTACGCATGTCAGCTGCATCTCAATAAGGCTGTTATTAAGAAAGAATAAGCACTGCCGCAAAGAAGAAAATGCAGAGGATTATTTTAAATTGTTTCCAAAAGTATGGCTTCATATTTAAACAAATGAAAAGATAGGCCGTGGTGAGTCTAAACCCAATCCTCAGCGATGGCGACATCCAGGACAGCCTGTCTTAAGGGACAGGAGAGCTGACAGCATTGAGCAGCTCAGTCCTAAGCAGAGTACAATTATTTCAATCTACCATCAGTTTTACTACCATGAATGTTTTCCTTTGTGAAAGTAAAATACAAGTATATCTGTTCTACCTGCACTCCCCACACTTAAACTTCTAGAAGTCCTCAGAACAATAAAAATTTAAAGTAAAAACACAGTGAGGGCTTGGAGATGCAATCGTAAATAGTGAATATTTCAGAAAATACGGTCATAAGAAATAAAAATTTAAATAGAATACAGAATTTAAAAATCAATCAACATCTTTGAAAGAAAAATACAAAGTCTCTAAGCTCAAAGAGCTCAAAACAAAATACAACATTACAAAAAAAATGAAAAGTAGGGCTTTAATGGGGAGGCTTTCCAGGCTTCCATCAAATGTCAGACTTGGGGAAACTGGGAAAACCAGAGGCCAAAATGTGTGAAGGCTGCACTTCACCTGAGCTGCCTACGCCAGGCAACAAATGGCTAATCAGCATCAGGACTTCACTCTGAAGCAGCAAAGGGACAGAAAGTTAAAGAAATGTGACTGAAACTAGCTTAGCAGTGACATGGGACGTAGGAAAAACTAAAAACCATACTTGTTTTGAAATATGTAAACTGGGCGGCGCCTCTAGCTCAATGATTAGGGTGCCGGCCCCATATACCAAGGGTGGCGGGTTCAAACCCGGCCCTGGCCAAATTGCAACAAAAAAATAGCTGGGCGTTGTGGCGGGTACCTGTAGTCCCAGCTACTCAGGAGGCTGAGGCAAAAGAATCGCCTAAGCCCAAGAGATGGAGGTTGCTGTAAGCTGTGACGCCACAGCACTCTACCGAGGGCGATAAAGTAAAACTCTGTCTCTAAAAAAAAGAAAAAGAAATATGTAAACAATGGCCCCAGATTACTCCTTAATGAGTAATCCTCATGAAGAGTCACACAGAATTGTCTGATTTTCCAAAATTTTTTTTTTAAAAACTGCAAGCTTCAATTAACTACTCAAAATCAAACATGAGGTTCAGCGCCTATATCTCAGCGGCTAGGGCACCAGCCACATACACTGGAGCTGGCAGGTTCAAATCTAGCCTGGGCCTGCCAAATAACAATGACAACTACAACCAAAACATAACCAGGCACTGTGGCAGGCGCCTGTAGTCCCAGCTACTTGGAAGGCTGAGGCAAGAGAACCACTTAAGCCCAAAGAGTTTGAGGGTGGTGTGATACCACAACACTCTACCAAGGGTGACATAGTGAGACTCTGTCTCAAAAAAAAGAAAAAAAAAATCAAACATGAACACTCATGGCCAAGAAGTAAACATTTCATTCCATAAAATGTGCCTTGCTTTAAATTATCACACTTCCGTAAAAATGTTAAAAAGCCAAGAGTGGCCACAAGGAGAAAGCAGCATGTAGCATGCCTCTGCTGGACACCTTACCTACATAATCCTAAAAACAAGGCCGTGAGGTGGGTGACATCCCTTCCATCTGCCATGGGAAACTTCCAGAGGTGCAGGATTCTGGCCAGGGTCACTGGGCTGGGAGATTCAGCACTCAGAGTTGGTGGCCTCAGAGGTGGTGGAGATGTGGGAAAGGACAGATCCCCTTCATGTCATCAAAGGGACTTTTGCTTGATAAAAAGGCTCTCTTACAAGAGATACTTTTGTTTCAGATTTAGCTCAATGCCCCACCAAAATAATAACCACCACCTCACACATAAGCGGTACATATGCACTTAAGAATCTCCCTGCCAAGCTGATGGAGACACAGGACCAACAGCACATGAAACTGACCGTGAAGGACTGACATTCCAGGAACAGGCAACAATTTCCGGAGTCCCAAAGCTTACAAAGCTCTTACTACAACAACCCTACCTCCTGGGACCTGGCCCTGGAGGAGGACTTTCCTGCCTAGCACACCATATGAGATCCAGGCTGGGAATTCAACTTCATAAAAAGAAAAGCACAGTCTCGGAGATAAGTGTCACTGAAAAAGATAAGACATCAATAAAAAACCAAAGTACCATAACCACTTCTTAGAGGAAGACATTAAAAAAAAGAAGCCACATCCAGGCCTGAAAGACAGCTTTCAAAAAAAAAAAACAAACAAAATAAAACACAAGCCAGCCAGACCATCCTCTAAGTTTTAACTTGACAGGTTTAGTTTTAGCATGACAGGTCCTGGCTGCAACCTCCTCTTCCCGGAGAGAAATGGGTCCTTAATCTACATACCCACCACCCGAGGCCAAAGAGAAATCTTTTCTCTTAGAGCACAATGTTGGCCCTGGGTTGGGGGAGCAGTTAGGAACACTGCTGTAATGATGGAACATTCAGGAAAGTTCACAGGTCTAAGTGGAGACCAGGACGCCCCTCGGGGCAGCTGGGATCTCTAACTCAGCGCAGACGCTCACACGATGCCCTCCCCGGGCTCTGCCACAGTTCACAGGCATTCAAGGCTCTCAAAGTCTTTCTCTGTCACAGCGGCCTAGATCTTAAAATCAATCGAGCACACAACATCCACACACGTTCAGACACACACAGACGTACGTACGCGCACATGTGTCCGCGGCACCGCCCCCGCCCTCGGGGTCTCGGACACCTGTGCCAACCAGCGGCCCCGCGCGCCGTCCAACCCCCACCTCCCCAGCGACTCCAGCCACTGTCCCCCCCACTCCTTCCTTTTGTGGTAATAAACACCAGATTTGGAGAAACCAAGGCGACGCAATGTTTAACTGCTGTCACTCAAGAACCCGATTAAAGGGACAAATGCCTTATCGCGTTTCCAGCCCAGTGAAGAGAGAGGTGAGCACCAAGGGGGCGCGAAATCTGACCGCTGATGCCGCCCCGGGGGCCGGGGGCCGGAGCCCGGGTGCCCGGGCGCGGGAAGCCAAGCAGCCTTGGAGTGGAGGTCTGGAGGCTTGGGGCGCGGCGAGTAGATTTGAGGTGTGGGGTGGAGGCTCAAGACAGAGAATTGGGGCTCTACGTACACACTTAGGGCTTGGTTGTAGGCCTAGAGTGAGGGATAATCGGGTGGGGGGCTGGGGCGTGGAATGGAGGCTTGGGGGGGCGAAGCCACGAAATATAAAATTGAGGCACAGCGTCCAGTCTTGGGATGAGAATTTGGGACAAGAAGTGGGGTTGCACTTAGGTTGCAAATAGGGTGTGGAACGCCTAGAAAGCAGACCTGGGGTGCAGGGTGGAGTTTTAGGGTGCAGACGGGGTGCAGGGTGGAGTTTTAGGGTGCAGACGGGGTGCGGGGGCTTGGGGCGCGTGCACACACCTTATGGCAGGCTGGGCAGGTAGGCAGCGCGCCGCCGGACCCTGGCGCGCCTTTGCCCCCATGGCCTCCACCGCCGCTCAGGCTGCTTTGGATCTGCGTGAGCTCCTGGCGCAGCACCTGCTTCTGGTGGAAGCTGAAGGCCGGGTGGTTGGAGGCCATGGTGAAGAGCAGCAGGAACTCATCGCCCGTGCGGCCCTCGTTGAGCTGCAGCCCGTAGTTGTGGATGATGGAGTCGATGTGCGTGAGCGTGCGGTAGAGCACGCCCGCCGCCTCGCGCTGCTCCGAGCCCAGCAGCGCCAGCGACACCAGCAGCTTGCTGCGCACCACCTCGTCCGTCAGGTTGGTGAGGCTGCCCAGGTCGGCCGGGTTGTTGGCCTTGATTTCCGAGTCGCGCAGCGAGTGGTAGTCCTTGCGGGCCAGGTCCTCGAGGCACGAGCCGAGGAAGCGGAGCTCCAGCGGGATGCACAGGTCCAGAAGGCCGCACAGGAACTCCACGCGCTGCGGCGACGGCAGCTCCGAGAACCAGCGGTACACGCCGTCCCTCTGCAGCGGGCAGCGCTTCTCCACCATGCTGCCGCCCGCGCCGCGCCGCGACCCGGGGCCGGGGGCCGCGCGGGGGCGGCCGGGCGGCGCGGGGGACCGGGGCGCGCCGGGGCCGGGGGCGCGCGGGCCGGGGCCGGGCGAGGGCGGGCGGGCGCCGCGGGCCGGGCGGGGGCCGGGGCCGGGGCGGGGGCGGGGGCGCGGGCCGGGGCCGGGCACGCGCGGGCCTGGCAGGCCCCCCGCCAGGGGCCGGCGGGCGGGCGCGCGCGGGGCGCCGGGGGGGCCCGGGGCGGCCGGGGCGTCCGGGGGCGGCGAGCGGCCTCGGGCCCCCCGCTCACGGGGAGGCTCCTTCCCCGCGCCCGTCCCTAGCGGCGGCCGGTGCGCGGCGGCGGCGGCGGCGGCTGCTCCTCGTCGTCGTCGTCGTCGCCCGGGAGGCGGCCGCCCCCATCTCCCCCCGCGCCGCAGGGTCTGTCACTGCGGGCCGCCCCCCGACGGAGCCGCCCCGGCCATGCCGCCGCTGCCCGCGCCGCCGCCACCCAGGCCGGCCGTTTCCCCGGGCCGCGGGTGCGGCGTCGCCGCCTCTGGAGCGCCTGGGACCGCGGCAGAACGGGCGCCTCGCGCGGGAGGGACACGCGGCGGGCGCGGAGGGATCCGGCGGGACGCGCGGCGGACGGATCTGGGCCGGTGCACGGCCGACGGGCGTCCGAGGAGCGGAGGGATCGCGCCTGGCGCTGACGGGCGGCCGGACCAGCAGAAGTGGGCGGGGTGGCTGCCTCTCGCGACAGCCCGGGCCGGCGGGGCCCGCCCCCACGCGCTGATTGGCTCTGGAGGCCCGTTCTCGGCCCGTGATTGTTCCAGGTCCCCAATCCGATTCGCCCGCGCCGCGGCCCCTCCTCCGCAGCGGCTGTCGATCACGCTGGCACCGCCTCCTCCTGCCCCTCGGCGCCCGGCGCGATTCCATTGGTCCGCGGAGACCGGCGAGGCAGAAAACCCGGACTGGATTTCTGTTCTCTTTTGTTCCCGCAAATTTGCGTGGAGCATTGTTTTTAAGTCAAAGCGAGGCGCTCGGCCTTCCCGCTATATTCCTGAGTATTATACTAGGGAGGTGGCGGCTGTCTCTGAAAAGCTGCTGGGGCGGGGCTCCGGAGACCCGTTCCAGCCCTCCGACCTGTCAGTGATTGGCTGTGTGACCTTGGGCAAGTCGCTTGGCCTCTCTGAGCCCTGGGCTCCGCCCTGGAAAAAAACGAGGGTAATAATAACCTCCCCGGGTGGCTTGGGAGAAGGTGGTGAGCTCACAGAGGGCGGGGGCCTGCCGTGGGGTTGTAATGGGAGGAGCAATTTTCCCCTAAAGCCCTCGACCAAATGGCGCCTTTAAGTCCGCGCTCCTTCACTGGGCTCCTGCCTAGACGCGTGGAGCCGAGAAAATGCGAACGCACGAGCCAGGGCCAGGGCGCACACCTGGCATTGCGTTGGCACCGGGTTGGGGAAGGGAGCTGACGCACCCAAGCACCCTGAAATCCTGCAACTGCACGATCCTATCGACAGGGAGGGAACTGAGGCACGGGGGCGAGACGCATTCCTCCTCCCTGCTCTTATACTCGGAGGCTTCCTTTGATGTCTTGGGTCCAGAACTGGGGTCTGTAGGTTCACTGGTTGGCCCACTGCAGCCCAGCGGGTTCCTAAGGCAAGCAGTGCCCTCCCCACCCGATGGAGCGATGGAGCGTGGAGCAGGACACACTGTAGAGATTGTTGGATAAGTAAGTGAATTCCTCCAGGATATGGTCCAAGGTGCTGAAAACTTCCTAACAAAACATTCTCCAGCCTGGAGGCTTCAACTGGTGAACAGGCATTGCAGAGAGCCACGGCCAGAAGAAACATTCTGCTCCTTACTCTCCAGACCCCCTCCACCCCTTGAGCGCATTTGGGGAACCTCCTCAATGTTCTCAATCTGTGAGAAGAAGCAGGAATGGGGGTGAAAGGGTGGCTTCCCACATAGGCATGGGATGAGACTGGGTCTAAGTGAGTCCTTCACGGACTAATTTCTACCAGTAATTGTATCAATCCTCAGCTCGGTGCCTGTGGCTCAACGGGCTAAAGCGCCAGCCACGTACACCTGAGCTGGCGGGTTCGAATCCAGCCCGGGCCTGCCAAACAACAATGACGGCTGCAACCAAAAAAATGGCCGGGTGTTGTGGCGGGCGCCTGTAGTCCCAGCTACTCGGGAGGCGGAGGCAGGAGACTCGCTTGAGCCCAGGAATTGGAGGTTGCTGTGAGCTGTGATGCCATGGCACTCTACCCAGGGGGATAGCTTGAGGCTCTGTCTCCAACAACAAACAAAAAATAATAATAATTGTATCAATCCTTGCTGGCTTGCACATCACCTTTTTCATGTGGGCAAGGGGGCACATTCCCAAACTCATGGTCTCAGGAGGTAAAGGATGTGAACAACAGGACAACTCAAGACCTTTGCTTCCTATTGATAAAACACATTCCTCAGAGAAAGATCATGGAAAAATCTTGGAACCTTATCAGCACTGGGGCTCCCCCAAGCCAACCTGAACAGCCACAGCAGCACCAGGTAGACCCAGATTCCAGGCCTAGCTCTGGCAGCCTCATGACCTTGGCCATTCACTTGAGCCCTCTGAGCCTTAGCCTCCTCATCTGTAAAAGGGAGCCATGAACCCCACCTTCCTGCTGGCAGTGGAAGCCAGTGATGCTAACAGTTCTTAGTAGCAGGGACAAGGGAGGCTTAAGCTCTGAAGTCACAGAATCTTGGTCCCGCAGCCCCCAACTTCCTTCATTGTACTTCTTGCTGTGTTATTTGTTATTTAATACCTTTCTGTGACCCCTAAAAGTCCATGTTCATCCAGAACCTCAGAATGTGGCCTTAGTTGAAAAGTGGGTCTTTGCAGATATGACTAAGGTAACAAGATGAAGTCATACTAAATAACGGTGAGCCCTAAATCCAAAGAGCCTGGACATCCCGAGACCTGGGAGGAAAGGCCCCAAGAAGACAGAAGCAGAGACTGGAGCCAACCAACACCTGGGGCCCCAGGAGCTGGAAGAGGCAAAAAGACTTCTCCCCATAGAGCATTCATTCAAAGGGAGTGCAGCCCTGCCAACACCTGGGCTTTGGACTCCTACCCCGCAGAACTTAAAACAAGTCCCCCACTTTGTGGTTGTTTGTTATGGCAGCTCAGTTCAATGTCATTTCCTACTGGACGTTAATATGACCCAACAATTCAGTTTGCACAGATAGTAAAAACCTACCCCATGAGGCCAGACCTCAGGCAGGGTCTCAGGGAATGAGACCCAGCTCTTCAACTTTAAGGAGCTAACAGGCGCTGGGCATGGTGGCTCACACCTGTAATCCCAGCACTCTGGGAAGCTGAGGCAGGAGGATCCCTTTAGCTCAGGAGTTAGAGATTAGCCTGACCAAGAGTGAGCTAATAAAAATAGGAAAAAATAGCAAGGCATGGGTGAGCACCTGTAGTCCCAGCTAGTGGGGAGGCTGAGGCAGGAGGATCACTTGAGCCCAGGAGGTTGAGGATGCTGTGAGCTATGATGATACCATGGCACTCTACTCAAGGTGACAGAGTGAGACACTGTGTTAAATAAAGAAGAAGCTGACAGTCTAGACTCCCTACTCTGAAGGTGATAGGTTGCCCATCTGAGGGAGGCTTCCCTCCTGGAGAGAGGGAAGACACTGACCTGTCATCCCACCAGCACTCTCTGGGACCTGCCCCTGAGAATCTGGGTTTTCTACCCCAGGGACCTGCTCTCCTTCCCCCTTCTCCATCTTTTTTTTTTTTTTTAGAGACAGAATCTCACATTGTCACCCTTGGTAGAGGGCCATGGCTTCACAGCTCACAGCAACCTCCAGCTCCTGGAACTAGGCCATTCTCTTGTCTCAGCCTCCCAAGTAGCTGCGACTACAGGCACCCGCCACAACGCCCGGCTATTTTTTTGTTGCAGTTTGGCCAGGGCCGGGTTTGAACCCGCCACCCTTGGTATATAGGGCCAGCACCCTACCCACTGAGCCACAGGCATCACCCATCCCCTTCTCCATCTTGACAGATGCACAAGGTGACACCTGGCAGGAAGCAGGACTCTCTCCACTCCTGCCTTGACAGCTGCTACTTGTTCCTCCTCAAGAAAGCCCCAGACCTCTGTGGAGTCCTGAAGGGAGAGGAGACAGAGGGAGGCACTGGGTCAGAGGGTGGGCCTGCCTCTAGGTGAATGCTGCAAGACACAGGCCACAGGAGAGGGGAGAGGGGCCGTGTGTGCAGACACCACGCAGAGCGGGCAAAGCTCACTTATTATTCAGGCCAGAGCTGCCCTAGCCTCACCACCCTGGGGCAGGGGAGACAGCCCACAGGAGCTCACAATCCAGGGTCCCAAGATAGGTTTATCTGCATTTGTATTTATGCCAAATTGATTACCTTTGGGTGTAAGATCAGGGAGAAGCGGGGACTGTCCCTTCCTTAGGGCTGGAATCAGGCATAAATCACTTTAATCATTGGGTGTTTTGGGGTTTGGGGGCGGGTTTTGTTTTTGTTTTTTTGTTGTTGTTGTTGAGACAGAGTCCCACCCTATGCCCTGAGCAGAGTGCAGTGATGTCATAGCTCACTGCAACCTCAGACTCGGTCTGTAGGCATCCCGCTGCCTTAGCCTCCGGAAACCGCTGGGATTACAGGCGCTCGCCGTGGTGTCCGGCTGGGTTTTTCCATTTCTTTCATGAGTCGGGGGTCTCACTCTTGCTCAGGCGAGTCTTGAACTCCTGAGCTCAAGCAATTCTCCCTCTGCAGCCTCCCACAGTGCTGAGATTACAGGTGTGAGCCACCGCACCCGGTGTTTTTTTTTTTTTTTTTTTTTTTTGAGACCAGAGTCTCACTCTGTCACCCTGGCTACAGTGCCATGGCATCATCATAGCTCACAGCAACCTCAGACCCCCGGGGCTCAAGTGATCCTCTTGCCTCAGCCTCTCAAGTAGCTGGGACTACAGGCGCCTGCCAGCATGCCCAGCTAATTTCTCTACTTTTAGTAGAGACCGGGGTGTCACTCTTGGTCAGGCTGATCTTCAACTCCTGACCTCAGGCAATCCACTTGCCTCAGCCTCCCAGAGTGCTGGGATTACAGGCATGAGCCACTGCACCCAGCCAATGGTTTTATTTTTTAGACAGAGACCTGGAGTTCACCCCAAATTCCTCAGTTTTGCAAAGAAGATATGACATGCCTGGCATCACCTCTTGTGTCTGAACTAGTGACACAGTCAGAGGACCACAGCAGATGGCCAGGCCAGATCTGGAAATAGGCCCCCAGTCCCCAAATATACCCTCATTCCCCACCCCACTGTGGCCTTCTTGTTCTCTTCCTTCTGTCCCAGATGAGTCTGGGGACCAGTGGCCGAGGAGGAAGACATGGAATTCTGAAGAACACTCTGATTAGGAGGCGGTTCCCAGAGAAGTCAGGCCTGGAAGTGCACAGAGATGATTCACTGCATATTTTTCCCTGGGGGTATGTCAGATGGCTGAGTGGTCTGCAGTTTGAGGACACACCTACTGAGTTTCCTCTTTCCTTTGGCCTAAGCTCAGACATTCTGTGCCTGAGAAGGTCCCTGGACCCAACACCCCTACTGTGGAGGCCATAAAGCAAAAGGATCCCTAAACTTACTGCTGGTCTTCGCTGTGTGCCTTGGTTCTTGGAAGCATTCTGTGATCTCCGTACCCCCGCAGGGCTGGTTCTGATAGCTCTATCTGAATGCCAGTTTGGCAGAAGGGGAGCGGTCAGGGCTTCGGCCTATGCCAGCAGTTGGTTCATATTGGAATTGGATTCCTGACCTAAGCCAATTGCCCACAGACTCTGCCTCCAGGAAAAACCCACAGATGTGACATATCATTTATTCCTATTTTTGCAAAGGTGTTTCTTGCATGCCAGCTTTTCCTAGCTGTGACTGTGGACAAAGTCCACCTGGAGTCATAAATGGGCAATCAGCCCCACACAATGCCCTGCCCTAGTTTCTGTACAGTGACACCTTTTTGCCCACGGCAGATCTGCTCACCAGGGTGTCTTCTGGTGGCACAAGATGTGGTATTTCCACATCCAGGCATTCCAGTAGGAATTACCTGGGCTCTTATTCAAACTAGAGAGGCTTAGGATCCCAGATATTGAGTCCTGGGGGCATTGCCTTGGAGTCTGCTTTTTTGCTTGCACCAAAGCTTGAAAATTACTGTTGGGATGTGGGGTTGTTGCTTTCGGGCTCTGAGGTGTATCCCTGGATTGATTGAACAACAGCATCCAGGGTAGTGATTAAGTTTTCTGTGAATATCCCGTGTGCCATTCAGCATGCATTCGTCCTGTCCTACAGGTGAGGAAACAGAAGCTTAACAAGGATAAATTACTGACCTGAGGTCACACAGCTGGTGGTTCCTGGGTTTAACGGCATGATTTCTGTTCCGCAACCTTCTTTCTGTTGTCTATTTATTTCTCACTTTTTAAAGTTTTTTCCCTCCAAAACATTTTATATGTTTGACCTAAAATATGGAATCCTTCACGAATTTGCATGTGCGTGTCATCCTTACGCAGGGGCCTGCTAATCTTCTCTGTTTCCTTCCAATTTTAGTGTATGTGCTGCTGAAGCGAGCACTTTTCTAAGTTTCTTATACTCAAATAATGAATCCTCTGAAGGCTAACGATTAATTCGCTGCTGCTCTTGGTTTTGTAGGTTTTGTTTGCTTGTTTTTACTTTTTTTGGCCAGGGCTGGGTTTGAACCTGCCACCTATGGCATATGAGGCCAATGCCCTACTCCTTTGAGCCACAGGCACCTCTCCAAAGACAATTCTTTTTTTTCTTTCTGCAGGTTTTGGCTGGGGCTGGGTTTGAACCCACCACCTCTGGTATATGGGGCCTGCGCCCTTTGAGCGACAGGCGCCATGCCTTGTTTTTACTTTTTATTATGGAAATTTTCAAACATACCCACAAGTCAAGAGAACAGGATGCTGATTCCTCACACCCCTCCTGGGTGGTTTCAGCAGAGATGACATTTTGCTGTTCATCTATTTCTCTCTCCACTCTTTTCTTTCTGGAGAACCAAGGACTTAAAACATAATAAACTGAGGACTTAAAAACAAATTATTGTGTTGTTTTGCCTGATTACAAGGTAATATGTGTTCTTTATAAAGAGATCTTACTTCACTAAAAAATAATGTAAAACATCACTAATAGGCTGGGCGCAGTGGCTCACGCCTGTAATCCCAGCACTTGGGAGGCTGAGGAGGGTAGATTGCCTGAGCTCACAGGTTTGAGACCAGCCTGAGCAAGAGCAAGACCCCGTCTCTAAAAAAATAGCCAGGCGTTGTGGCGGACGCTTGTAGTCCCAGACTTGGGAGGCCGAGGCAAGAGAATTGCTCAAGCACAAGAGTTTGAGGTTGCTGTGAGCTGTGATGCCACGGCACTCTACCAAGGGCAACAAAGTGAGACTGTCTAAAAAAATATATCACAGATAATCTTCCTTCTCAGTCATGACCAATTCTAAAATATATTCTCCAAGACACTTTTGTATTCATATGTATTTATGTACACATATTTTTACAAAAATGGCACACTACACCAGAATGGGGTTGTACTCCGTATTTTGCAATCTGTCTTTTCACTCAGCGATATATCCCAAATGTCTTTCCATGTCACTGACTATTCCAATCATGGTTTAGAACCTCATTATTCGGGTGAACCATGGCTTATTCAATAAATCCCTTGTTGTTGGGCATTCAGGTTGTTTCCATGACGAGAGTTTCCGAAGACAGTCCTGCTTACCCTGGACTTCGCACCAGGCTGAAACCCAGTCCGTCTCTACTTGACCCTACACAAGTTCAGAGAAGTATGGAGTTTTGGAGGAGCACAGGGAAGGTGCAGGAGCCACATAGTTCACCCCCCACCCCCATTGGAGGCTTCCTGTTGCCCTCACTGTCTTGGTTGAAAAGAAGTCTCAAAACATGTGACACACCCAGACCCAAGTGTGGGTGAAAAAAAAAAACATTCCAAAGGCAGATCACATATAATTTGGGTGATGAGGTGTAACTCTCAAAGGTTTCTTTTTAAACAAACATACCAGAGCTCACCGAACCTACTCCTTCCTTCAAAGTAGTCAGTCCAGAAGGCAATACACGTTTTGTGATGAAATTGAAATTGCTTTAAAATAAATCTGTGAATTCCTCTTTTAAAGCTGTCTCAGAATCTGGTGTGAATAACATTTGCGTGTACTCTAGGCTGGGAAAGTCTTCATGCTTCACCGGGGACTGATATCTGGAAATAGCCTGTGTCCACCAAATAAATTGCAAACAACTGTATCTAGTTTGAGCAGAAACAGATGCTTTAAATTTTAACAGGATCAGGGAACCAGGTGGGATACCATTTTTGTATCTTTTTTCTATAAGATGCCTGTTCACATTTTTTGCCCATTTTTCTATCAGGTTTGTGGGGCTTTATGTAACTCAATTTTTTAGAATTCCTCAAATATTAGGGATATTAGCCTTTTATCTGGGATTTATATTGAAAACATTCTCTCCCAGGTAATCAATTGCCTTCTAATGTTCATGATGTTTTTACAGTGAAAAAGTTTCTTTTGTCTTTATGTTGTTAAATTTATTTATTTTTAGAGGAGGGGTCTTGCTCTGTTACCCAGGCTGGTCTTGAACTCCTGGCTTCAAGTGATCCTCCCACCTGGGCGTGAGCCACTGTGCCCAGTCTGTTAAATTTATTTTTCTCATTATTGCATCTGAATTCTGAGTCAGAAAGTTAGAAAATCTTTCCCTACACACAGGTAGTAAAGAAATTAACCCATAATTTCTCCTACTACTTGTATGACTTCATTTTTTTACATCTAGATTCCTGGTCCATTTGAAGTTTATTCCTATATGTAGTATGAAGTATTTGCTTTTTTTTTTTTTTGAGACAGAGCCTCAAGCTGTCACCCTGGATAGAGTGCTGTGACATCACAGCTCACAGCAACCTCCAATTCCTGGGCTCAAGCGAGTCTCCTGCCTCCGCCTCCCAAGTAGCTGGGACTACAGGCGTCCACCACAACGCCCAGCCATTTTTTGGTTATAGCCATCATTGTTGTTTGGCCGGCCCAGGCTGGATTTGAATTGCCAGCTCAGGTGTACATGGCTGGCACCTTAGCCTGTTGAGCCACAGGTGCCGAGCCAATTTCTTTTTTTTTTTTTTTTTTTGAGGCAGAGCCTCAAGCTATCACCCTGGATAGAGAGCTGTGGCAGCACAGCTCATAGCAACCTCCAATTCCTGGGCTCAAACGAGTCTCTTGCCTCCGCCTCCCAAGTAGCCGGGACTACAGGAGCCCGCCACAACGCCCCGCCATTTTTTGGTTGCAACCGTCATTGTTGTTTGGCAGGCCCAGGCTGGATTCGAACCCGCCAGCTCAGGTGTACGTGGCTGGCGCCTTAGCCTGTTGAGCCACAGGCGCCGAGCGAATTTCTTTATGTTCCTTTTACTACAAGTGATCGTTATGAGAGAGTGCAAATGTGGGTCTTGCATGGCTGAGGGCTGGGGGAGTGCTGGCTCTGAACAGCCATAATAGAGAAAGTTTCAAATAGCTAAATGGAAAGCTCAGACTGCCCAGATTAGAAAACAGGGTGGAAGAAAATTAAAATTGTCTACATGTGAATGCCTGGAGACTGACAGAGATGGATAACAATAGGTGGGCTTTTGTGCCCCCCCCCCTTCACAAGCAAAACGATTGCATGAGTGGGCCCTGTCTGTATCTCAGTTTTTATCCCAGCTGTGATACGTGTCGGTGATTTAAATGAGGGAAGAGAATGAAAAACACAGGGAAGCCCACCCCACTGGAAACTGTACTGATGCATTTTTTTTTTTTTTAAAGGGCTTGTGGGAGACTACTGTAAAAATGTCTCCAGAAAGAGAACTTTGAACAGGAATAATTCAAGAGACTTATTGTTCAGGTAACTATGGTTTCCTTTAAAACAAGATTAATTTTAAGCCTGTTATTAAAATCCAAATGTTTAAAAATTATAAACTACTGCCACCTCTGTAATATTTCTAAGATTACTAGATTCAACTGTGATCTTATCTAGAGAGTGTGGCCTGCAGAAAACTTGTGCCTAAAGAAAAATTCCAAAAAAGAAACAGAGAGTCATGGGCAGCACCTGTGGCTCAGCAAGTAGGGTGCCGGCCCCATATACCAAAGGTGGCAGGTTCAAACCCAGCCTCAGTCCAAACTGTAAAACAAAAAAAATAGCCGGGCGTTGTGGCGGGTGCCTGTAGTCCCAGCTACTCAGGAGGCTGAGGCAAGAGAATCGCCTAAGCCCAGGAGTTGGAGGTTGCTGTGAGCTGTGTGATGCCACAGCACTCTACCGAGGGCGATAAAGTGAGACTCTGTCTCTACAAAAAAA
>CAUYRH010013346.1:0-18671 GCA_963574655.1 Perodicticus potto | reverse complement strand
CAATAACATTCAAGAGACTTTCTCATTACTATGTGAGAACATTTTTGATCCGTGTATAGAAGTTTTCTCCTGACCATTCAAATATACACCACTGGTGTGATCCTGCCCTTTATCCTCTCTCCCCCAACCCTCTCCCTCCCCGGAAAGAAGGTTTTGACATTACTACAAGAGTTGCCAGACTACAGCAGATTTGCATCCCAATGTGATCTATGGTTTATCTTTCCAGGTCAATTCCCAATTATCTGTTTAACATATAATGTAGCTGAATTAGTACACGTTTCCAAAGAACTTAGAAAAAAGATGCCTTGCAGATCTAGCGATGAAATACAACACTACTCTAAAATTGAATTTCAAATACAGTTTTGTTTTTTTTATCATGAATGTGGTGCTTTGAGGAAAAGCATGTTCAATCAGGCACTAAAGGGGGCAGCTGCCATATTTCCTAGAGATTCTAAAAGAGATTCTTGGACCCCTCATGAGTTTTAGAAGATAATGATGCTAGTATTTTGTTATGCATAATTATACTAAACAATACATTTATTGATATGGTTATAATTACTTCTGTTTATGATTTGGCTAGGTTTTGCTTTGAAAAGGAGAGATAGGGAAAGAAAATTGGGAGAAAAGGCAGAAAGAGGAGAAAGCTAAAGAAAAATGTGAATATTTATGAGAAAAATTGCCTGAAGGTATGAATGGGGTGGGGACAGAGAGTGGATGGATCTGACATACCTGGGCTTCCTATGACTGAAGTTGAGACCAAGTAGTCATTCACATCTTTTGTAAACGGGTATAATTGATCCAACACAGTGTAATCGCGTTCTAGTGCACCAATTCTCAAAATATGGTCTTCTCAAAATTACAGTTCTCCTGATTGATTATGAACTGAGATGAAAATACAAGTCCTTGCTGTGATGAATGATAAACAAGCCCATAAAATACTGGTTTTTACTTTTGACTAAGGGTTTCTAGAGAGTAGCTTACTAAGTGAGCTATTAAGGGTCTTTCTGAACTCAAGTTGGCCTGTTACCGGAGACTCTAATTAGACCGAGGACTCTAATTAGTTCTACTAAAAAGTCTAGCTGCTATTCAGTAACAAAGTGCCCATTATGTGGCATGCATGGGGATAGTTGAATTTCCTAAAGGGAAAAAGGAGTAGTCAGGGCATAGAATGTCCAAAGTGGGCAACGATCAAAGAAGGTTGAGTATCATTGTTTAGAAAGTTGATCTCAATCCTGTTTGGGTGTCAGAACTGTCTATGGTGCTATTGAAAATGATGAGTTGCTGGACTCCACAATGATCTACTGAATGAATGAGAATCCATTCTCTTCCCAGCAGACTCTGCCTTCATCTCATTGTCTAGAACTGGTTCACATGTCCACCCCAGATGTGTCATGAGCAAAGGGGAACACGGTTAGTGCCCTGGTACTGGAGCGCAAAATATCAATGTAGAACCAAACAGACAAAATCTTCTCTGTCTTTAAAGACCACTTACTATTTACTTAGAACAGCAGTTCTCAACCTGGGTTGTGACCCCTTAGACAATGAAAATACATCCTGCATATCAAATAGTTACATTACGATTCATAACAGTAGCAAAATTACAGTTATGAAGTAGCAATGAAAAGGTTGGGGTTCACCACAACATGAGAAACTGTATTAAAGGGTCTCGGCATTAGGAGGCATTAGGAAGGTTGAGAACCATTGACTTAGAAAGAACAAACACTGTAAGAAATAACTGCGTAACAAATCCATAAAGGGCCAGAGAAATAGAAGCAACCTTTAATGAGTATCTGCCTTCCTGTGTGCTGAGTACTTTATCCATATCATCTCTTTTAATCCTCACTTTAATATTCAGAGGTCAGTAATGTCACTAGCATTCAACAGATTAGAAGACTGGAGGTCAGGGAATTCGGCGGGGGATTTGAATTGACTCGCCTCTCTAGAATGAGGCAAGCCAGAATTAGTGTCCTTTTTCTCAGCAGGTAGGTTTGCTTATTTGTTTCTTCTTCTTTTTTTTTTTTAACAGCACTTACCAGACTTTCTCCTAATCAATAAGGAGATCTATCATCCTCATTTCACTGCTCCAAATGTGATTTGACAAAAATGCATTCTGTTCCTATTCTTTTGAGTTTGTATGCCGGATATGGAGTGGGTGTGGGTGTCTTCTCAGGACTAATCCATGCTTGAAGCTTTTTGAATCAGCACAGTATGGTCCAACCCAGTTCGGTTTTGCTCATCAGGTTTTGGTCAGTGATTTACTGACAATGCAAACAAGCGTCTTGTGCATGTGAGTTCATGAGGATTTGTGGGCGATGGATTGCTCCCTGCCCAGCTTCTTCCGCCCTTCGGAGGTGCTCCATAATGTAGATGTTATAGACAAAAAGTAACTCTATACAGTGGGGTGTGGCTGCACCACTGCCCAGAGATTTTGTTTGACTTTTACTATTATTTCACAAAACAGGAGTTTAGTTCATAAAGAAGATGAGTTCACACAGATACATTGCATTTTGGCTTTTCTTATGGGATGGTGAGTGCTGTGACATGGAAATGAATGAATGGATTTTCTAATCCTAGGGAAGGGAGAGAATATTATCAACATGCGAATCTAATACAGAAGAGGAGTAAAGACCTAAAATACGCTCAATTTATTGTAATTATAAAATGGATCTTGAAAGGACCTTGCCAAAGGGTGATGATGTCGTGGAGTATAGAAGTTTTCTGTGAATGGACTGTTTTATCACAAATTATTAGGTTAGGCAGAAGGAATGTGATAAGTGTTACAATGCTTTTAGTTACGGATTTCATAGGAGTTTGCTTTCTGCTTTCTTTCTTGTTCTACTCATGCTAAGAAATATTGCTAACTTATTTATAGATTTTCTTTTAAGATAGTGAAAATTCCCTAGGGTTGGTTAAATTAAACTTGGTTATTTGTGCAGGGTGATTCTATCCAGATCCCCATTTCATTCCTCGGTGAAACGCCCTGCTGTATCACTTCTGCTATACAGCCCCATGGCCATCCTCTCCCAAGAATTCATCCTGTGTATTCCATCCAAGTATGTCTTGTTATATCCTTAGTATTTAGTGCATCTCTTATTAAATATTTCCTCTCCTGCTTTCTTCCACTAGTATGTGAGGTCCTGAAGGATTGAGAGAGTGACTTATTTGTCTTGGTTTCCCCAGCACTTGGAGCAAAGAGCACAGCACACAAGTGCTTGTGGCAAATGTCATTTCATGGAACCTTGAGACTGTCTTGCTTACTGTGAATAAAATCTAGGGTTTCTAAGTTCCCCAACTGTCACAAAATTCTGAAAAAGCATGACATATTCTGTTCTGCAGAAGTCTTCCATGTTGCAATTACCCATCCTTCAGCCTGGCCAGAGCATCATTTGGGGTGTGCTTATATGGTTTTTAATGTCTTTGATTAAAGTTTCAGGGCCAAGATAACCAGTTTTGCTTGGTAATCCCGTTCACTTATAAAAAAAAAAATCAATCAATAATTGAATAATTTTTATGAAAAGAATCAACACAGAACAAACCTAGATTTAGAATTTGATGATGTAGACATTTAACCTAAGTGAGTTCAGTTAGGGTAAATGAATGAAAAGCAAAGATTGAGAAGAGGAAACCAATCACCTTCCTCAATAGCGTGCATGATTCTCCTTGAGCACATCTCCCAGGAGAATGTGAGGCAGGAGACTCATGGGTTGTCTGTTTCAGCCTCTGTTTATAATTTTAGTGTTTCAAGATGCAGATACGTTTCTCACGCTTTGCGGCCCCTGAACACAGCCAGCTTTCTTTATGTGATGGCCAAAGAAATGATGACCTTGTTCATAGTAGGAGAAAACTCTGACCTGATGAACTCCTTGTGAGACAGTGTTATTGTATACTTTATGCACATTTTAGGGATTCTCAAGAGTAATTTTGATTATAAATGATTTTTGCTTCATGCACACTGACTGTAAACTGAACATGACTTTCTTAGAGACATAAGATTCAGCGTCCGGGTAGACTGTCATGTCGGCTGGCTTTACAAACATGTTGTGTGGGTGCATGGGGCTGGGGAGGGGTCATGAAGGGTCTGGTCGTTCACCAAACCAGGCTCTTCTGCTGGCCTTTGATCAACAGAACACATCTGGGCCTAGGACTCTGATCTTGGTCCAACTGCCAAGTTAGGTTGAGTAAAGCCTTTTTGTGCCTGTCTTTACTACCTCATTTAGGGTGGAAAAAAGCTGTTGGGTAAAAGGAAAGAATAACATTAGCCCAAGGAGTGGCTCCATGCACTAAGGAGAATGGAGTGTGTATATTTGATTTTAACTGGAAAATCCTGGCCAAAAGCTCAAGCTCTGGCTTGGGATAATGGATGGCCTGGGGGAGAGGGTAATGGCTGGCTGTCGGTCGGTGTCTGCTGTGTGTTGTGTGCTGTGTTTAATGCTCAGGCTATCCTAAGTGGAAGGGAAGACTCACCATCTTACTAGTGATGCAGCCAAAACTCAGGTGCTACTGACAGTCACATAGGCAGCCCCGACTAAGTCTACACAAGAACCCAAACCTGACTTAACTTAATGTCTATGTTTTTCCCACTATAGCCTCTTATAATTAACAAAGGGTGGAGGCTGATGGAGCCACCTGCGTGCTGCCCCAGATTTGATTGGGACTTCAGGCTTAGGGGTTGTGCATCAGGAAAATGGATGGAGTGTGCGTCTTTGGGTCCTTAGGTCCTTGAGGAGAAAACCTGCCACTGGAATTAGAAGCTGTTTACTTGGAGATGAGTTATTTTGGTGGAGGTTTCCAAAGCAGTCTTTTCTTTCCCATGGATGGCTGTTAACACCACCTGACCCCCACCCACCATGTACTTGCCGGGGGTGTGTATTCACCCGCATAAGGGCTGCTTTCTCTTCTCCCTCCTGCCTCTGTGTGACTGAATTTGGCCTTGTAGTAGAGCACTAACTAGTGAGTACTCTCCACCCAGGGTCCAGAGAGCGAGCTCCCTTCACCTGTAAACCTCCCACAGTTCCTAGTACAAAGGTGATGAGATGCCTGATAATTTGGGGTGATTTTTGACAAATTACATAGGCAACCACTTGGCACCCTTATGCCACCACCTGTCCCATTGTGTGGATACATTTTAAATGAAGCCGGACAACTTGTGCAGATCACAATAAATACGTTCCCAGCAGCACCAACTCCCTGAGAAAGGTAATGGAATCTTCTGGGAATTGTTCACAGGCCTCTCTACATGCGGGCTCCTTCCTGGACAACTTCAGAGCTAGCCACAGATGCAGCTGAGTGCTGGGGTAAAGAGGTCTGAAATCCTGCAGTTCTTTATAATTGACATGTCCAGCTTTTCCTCGTCATCAGTGGAAATTATTGAACTTCACGTGCTTAAAATGATCAATCCATTTCTCTGATGAGCCAACTGTTCAAGTTGGTACAGAACTCCATTGTTTTGATTGCTGAATCAGTCCTTTTCTTTTTAGCAGAAAAAAAATATCTAGAAGATTCTTACTTCAGGTGACTAGAGCCATCAGTTTAATTTAAAAAGCCAATTATTTTGAAGCAGTAGAGCCTTACAAATTCTACAGTCACAGACTGGTAGCCAGCTATCCAGAATGTAAATATTTCCTTTTGGGGGGGATACTGACAGATTCTTCTATTTCGTTCCAATCTCAAAGCCTCTCCTCCCCTCACAGATGGGGAGACAAGAGAAAGCTCACTAATTGGTGAGGCTGAACAGGTGGAAAGGATGTAGTGCATAAGAAGCTGATGTCTGATCCTTCTGAGGGGTCAAATGCAGGGTGTCCTTGTGCCAGGCAGCTTTGGCTACGCAGAAGATGTTAGAAGTGCTCTAGCCTTGAAGTTCAGCAAGTCTCACTGCCTAAGTTCAAATCTCAGCTCAGTCTCTTACTAGCGTGTGAAGACAGTCAGGACCTAGAGTATTTCTAAGCCTCAGTTTCACCATCTGTAAAACGGGGATGATAGCAACTGTATTCCTCTCACAAAGACCCTCCATTGTGAGGTGTCAGTATGCAGTGCAATGCGGGGGCCCCCACTCTGATCGATTCATGTCAGCTCGTAGCCCTCTGGGATTTTCTGACTTTAGTCTCAAGGGGCTACATTAACCCCTCTTTCCTGCCAAAAAATAATCTGAGCGCAATTGCCACTTCCCAAGGAACTGCTCTTTGAAAGTTAAGAAAAATGTACCCAGAAATTGAATTTCTAATTTAATTTAATTGCCATTGACCTACCAGAAAACGCAGATACCTTAAAAGACTTTCATGAAATGCAGATTTCTGAGCCCAGCCCCTGCAGAGGCCGATGGGGCCTGGGAATAGCATCAAATGCGTTGAATGTATCTTGGGCTAACTCTGGTGCTGGTGGTACTGCCCGAGACCTTTGAGTTCCTATCATCCCTGCAGCAACCCTGTCTTTGGGACTAGTGCCCTCTTGACTTTCTCCTGCCAGAGTCAATGCATGCCTGGATAACCCAGTCCTTTGAAGACAGACTCTGACTTATCTTTTAAAATCAAGTTTCCAGCCATGCATGAGCACCTGCTGAGTAGTGAGCACTGTGGTGGCCTGGAGTTTGCTAAGGTGAAGTGGACACAGTTTGTATTGGAGCTTGTAGTCCCTTCAGAAAAGGGTTTCTATATACATGTAATGAAGAAATTCCGAGACCTGGCTTTAAACTCCACTCAAAAACTTACCTGCTGTGGCTCGGCACCTGTGGCTCAACAGGCTAAGGCGCCAACCACCTACACCTGAGCTTGTGGGTTCAAATCCAGCCTGGGCGCGCCAAACAACAATGAAAGTTGCAACCAAAAAATGGCCTGGTGTTGTGGCGGGCACCTGTAGTCCCAGCTACTTGGGAGGCAGAGGCAAGAGACTTTTTTGAGCCCAGGAATTGGAGGTTGCTGTGAGCTGTGATGCCACGGCACTCTATCCAGGGTGACAGCTTGAGGCTTTGTCTCAAAAAAAAACAAAAACTTACCTCCTGGATGATGTGCCCAGACTCCCTGGGCCTCAGTTCCCTGTTCACCTGTAAGGTGGGGGTGCCATTAACCACTTTCCTGATACAGCTGTTGTGATAATCCAGAAAAATGGTACAAAAGAACCCAAGAGGGGTGAATGTCCTGGGCTAGGGTGCACAGGGTCATCCCTTGTTGTGTGGACAGAAAACTTAGCATTTCTATTTATTTTTTACTTAACAAGAAATTAGGTTTTACAGATGTTTAATACATAGCTGGACCCTGTCACCCACAGCATGTGTTGGGCACATCCTTAAAAGAAAAGCAGGGGTGGGGAGGATTTCTGGAACGGGAAGGCGTTGGCAGCTCTGTCCATTCATTCCCCTTCAGCAGCTTGTAATGTTTTATTGCTATTTGCCTCATTAGGTGAGGCAGGTACACAGAGTACACTAACCGGTTAAAACTGAACAAACCCTGCCAAGCAGAAGAAGTGGGTTTCAAGATGTTTTGCACAGAAACGATAAAAGCTGATTAAAACCTAAAATGAACAGTGTCCACACAAACCAAAAAATGACAGAGCTCCATGTCTCCTACAGGAGGAAGTTTTTTGTTTGTTTGTTTGCTTGTTTTTTTTGAGACAGAGTCTCACTCTGTTGCCCTGGGAGAGTGTGGTGGCATCATCATAGCTCACAGCAACCTCAAACTCCTGGGCTCAAGTGATCCCCTTGCCTCAGTCTCCTAAGTACTGGGACTGCAGGTGGCCACCATGATGCCCAGCTAGTTTTTCTATTGTTTTTAGTAGAGGGGGTCTTGCTCTTGCTCAGGCTGGTGTCGAACTCCTGACCTCAAGCAACCCAGCCTCCTCAACCTCTCAGAGTGCAAGGATTACAGATGTGAGCCACTGCTATGGCCTGCAGGACGAAATTTTTTATCAGCCCCAGCAAGTTGAAAAACAGAGACAGAGACAAGAAGTTGGCCCAAGAAGTTCAAAGTTGTCAAGAAGACTTTTTGAACGAAAGATTTGCATCTACTCTCATTATTAACATGCTGTTTATTTCGTCGATGAATTATCCCTTCTAAATGCCTCTTTGAGGCATATTACACATTAGTTCAGTTGTACATATATATATTACTTAGTTATCTGTTGCATATATATGTGTATGATCTATGCTCAAAATATGTTACAAATTAGGAAGACCACTGTGCATAACAAATGTGCAGGGCCTGCCCCGTGGGACAGGCTCAATCAATGTGCCCTGCCATCCTTTCCCCCTGGAGTAGAGTTGGTGGCGTGTATATATGTGGACCTTGCTGAAGAAAGGAGAGTGGCTGATTTGATTTCTTGAACAAAGAGCAGCTAACTGGTGAGACTGCCTGGGCCTGGCCCCATCCCAGCTGTTGCCTTGGAGCTCCAGAATTGGTAGTAGCCAGGACAAGGCCAGCTGGCTGCCTCTATGTGGCCCTTTTCTGTTACCACTCCACAGTTGTCAGAGCTCTGGCATCCAACCACCAGGCACAGCCAAGAAGGAGAAGCCAAAATGCAACTCTGTAGTTCCTGACTCCGGCAGCCATGCCCAATTCTTTGGTTGGTTGTAGACAAAGAATATATATTTTCAGATTTGGTATCAGCTCCTCAAAATGGGTCTTGATCCTTCACTTATTGGTGAATCTAAACATGGGGTACAGTTGCTCCTCTTGTGAATCAGAGCTAATTACAGCAGCTGATTCATTTATTGAGTGGCGTATGTCCAACCTTCAGCTAAGCACTTCCCAGAAGTCTATAATTTTCACAACAATCACAGGAAGTAAGGTTTGCCGTTAGCATCATTTTACAGATAGGCAAACTGAGATTTAGAAAGGTTAAGTAATTTCACTAAAGGAAAATAAACTAAAGGTGGAGGAGAGAAATCTCATGTCTTATTGGCCCAAGAACCATTTTCTCTATTTCTAAAGTCCACTTTGTAAGGAGCTGAGGGGAGGTACCTTCCTAAATCTTCAAAATAGAAGTTCCCCAGAGGCAATGTGGACCTCTGGACTGGGTTCTGGAATGGAGAAAGGACAGTTATGGGGAAAAAACAGTGAAATTCAGTTCTTAGCTTAGTTATCAGTCTTGTATGAATGCAAACTTCTTAGTTTTGACAAATGCACCATGGCAACATAAGATGTTATCTGGTGACTCTCTACACTATCTTTTGTAACATTCTTGTGAATCTAAAATTATTCCAAAATAAAAGGTGTATTTAAAAACTGGAATTGCCAAGCATATGTGGGGACGTTTACGCACATGAGAGCTAGAACGTGTGTGTATGTACAGTTGTGCGTGTGGAGGACTTTGGAACCCATTCTGCCCATTCCTACACGTGCCCTGCTGTTCCCTGCAAGCAGCCTGACTCAGGCATCAGGGCATTCCCGTGCCCACCTGGGACTCACGTTGAGGCCAGCCGGAGCTCATCATGTCTTGTCTGTGCCATGGAACCCCTGATTTACAGGTGGCAACCTTCCCCCACGTTAAATGCTAGGAAGGGGTGTGTGTCTGTGCTGGTAGGGGAGCTTCAGGAAGTCAGCTGTGAAGACTCAGGGTAGCATCCAGAATGAAATAACCAGTTTGCACCTTACATAGTCCTCTGCAGTAAGGCCTTTTATGACTGCCTCCTGTTTCCAAGCACATATGAGGAGCACCCTGCTCTATCCTCCCTTCATCATCCCCAAAAGACGAAAGGGGTCTTCATGGGTCCCTTATCTGAAGGCAAGCCCAGGGGCTGCTGGTCACACACCTTTGCTCTGTTTCTCACTCTGTGTTGTGTCAATACCACAGGAATATTTTGATTGACATTTAGCTAATGGCTATTTCCTGGGCAGCAGCTTAGGGCACGTCACAGTTCAGGACAGAGCATGTTTTCCCCCAGATTTCTCTGAGGTGTTCATAAAAGTGCTTGACCTGCTAAAAATTGTTCTATTTCCAAAAAAGCTTTGGATACAAGTATAGAGAATCCTCAAAGAGCTAAAAAAAAAAAAATAGACCTTCCATTTGATTTAGCAATCTCATTACTGGGTGTCCACTCAGAATTTAAAAAATAATCTTTTTACATAAGGATATTTGCACTCGAATGTTTGTTTATGGCAGTTCAATTCACAATCGCAAAGATGTGGAACCAACCCAAGTGCCCATCAACCCATGAATGGATAAATAAACTGTGGTATATAAATACCATGGAATACTATCCAGCCATAAAGAAAGATGGAGACTTCAAATCTTTTGTATTTACCTGGAAGGATTTGGAGAACATCTTCCTAAGTAAAGTATCACAAGAATGGAAAAGCAAGCATCCAATGTGTAGGCATTAAGGATATAGTGAAGGACAATCAGAAGGTCCCAGACTCAAGAAGGAGGGGTGGACAAAAAACAGAAAACATGAAAAGTAGATAATTTCTGATCATGATAAACACCTAAGAACAAAATAAACAGGAATGGCATTGAGATGATAGAAAGGACTGTGTGGGGACTGGGATGATTCCTTTAGATTGGACGGATCAGGGTGGTGGTGTTTCACTTGGGTTCTGAAGAATGAGAAGGAGGCAGGAGGAAGATGTGGCAGCCAGGTGGGACAGCTGGTCCTCTTTCTCCACCCGATCTCTCTGAGGTCCTACAATGAAACTGGAAGGGTGGCGTAGTCCATGGTGGGAGGGGAATGTTCCCAAACTCAGGCTGGAAGAGACGCTCATGGCACCAAGATTAGGGCCTGCAATAACAGGGACTTGCCTCTAGGGCAATGGTTCTCAACCTTCCTAATGCCATGACCCTTTAATATAGTTCCTCATGTGGTGACCCCCATCCATAAAATTGTTCCTCATGCTGTTGTTCCTAAGTAGCAACGAAAACAATTTTATGGTTGGGGGTCACCACAGCGTGAGGAACTGTATTAAAGGGTCGTGGCATTAGGAAGGTTGAGAACCACTGCTCTAGGGTAAGGAAGTGGGTGGTAGAATGGTGTCATGGCTGCCACTTGGATAATTCTAAAAGGCCTCCAAGGGTAGGGCAGCCACCCTGGTAAGGGGCTGGCATCATACAAGGAGTCTCTGGCTGTTGTGGTTCTCACCTAAGCCCTCTTGACTGGCCCTCACTGAGCTTTGTGATCTAAGATACAGCAGTTAGAAGGGAGTAGTCACCAGGCCCTCACAGCCTGTATCACCAAAGCATTTGCTTTGGGGAAAACACAGCATGGCTCAGAGCTGAGTGTAAACACCACCATCACCCATTCCTTCCTCTGTGTGCTGAAAGTTCAACCTTTCTGAGCCTTAGTGTCTTCATCTGGAAGAGACAGACCGTGCAACCTTCTTCATGGTGTTGTGACACTCAGAATAACATCAGACAATTCCAGGTGCATATGACACTCCACGAGAATCCCCTCACTACCTCCTCCCTCACTCTTGTCTTTCCTCTGGGAATAAGGAGTGCACCGGTTCAAGCATATTCCTTAGCTTTTCTTCTGGAACAGCTCCATTACCAGCCCAGCAGCACAATATGCATCAGACATGCTTTTTTGTGTTTCAGATTTATAGGCCTTGTTGAATCTTGGCCAGGACAACATTTCATCATTTGAACAGTTTCCACTTTCCACAAGCTCTCGGTGGTTGATGATCTAACCAGGCATGTGGCATTCCGTTCCACCAGAGATGTGGCCCATTGGGAAGTGGCTGTGTTAGGAACACCTGTTTGTGGAAGGCCAAAAATGACCTTCTGGCAGATATATCCACATAAAATTCCTGGAACCTGTAAATGTGGCCTTATATGGAAGAAGGGTTTTTGCAGATGTAATTAAGTTAAAAATATTAAGATTCAGAGAACATTCTGGATTATCCAGGTGAACCTTAAATGCAATGATAAACGTCCTTATGGAAGACACACAAGGGAGATTTGACAGACAGAAAAGAAAGAGGCGATGAGACCACGACTAGGTAGAGATTAGTGACAGAGCCTCAAGTTGAAGAATGCCAACAGCCCCTAGAAGCTTGAGGATGCAAAGAATGAATTGTCCCCTACAGCCTCCAAAGGGAGTGTAGCCCTGCTGACATATTGGCTTTGGACTTCTGGCCTCCAAACCGTGAGGAAATAAATTTGTGTTGCTTTAAGCCACCCAGTTGATGGTTTAGCAACCATAGAAATGAATACAGCTTGCAAGCACTTTGTCCTACCTGGATGTAGGTGGCTTTCAAAGCTTTTTTTTTGTGTATAAATAATAGACTAAATTCTATTCTTTTTGTATGTCCAGAATTTACAAAAAATATTGACCGGATTATGGCTTTAGAAACTATAAAATCTTCTCCACTTGTCCTCTGATTCCCTTTTTTGTCTTCCATTGGTTTATAAACTTGTTCCTGTAAAACAGTGGTTCTCATCCTTCCTAATGTGACAATGTACTTTCATTGTTAAAAAGGGGTCGCGACCCACAGATTGAGAACCTCTGCTGTAAAACAGTCACCTGTAACTATCTGAATGAATAAAATACGTTGGGTGAGCACACAACGAGCATACACTTGCCTATGAGTGTCAACGATCTGCACTCTGAGAGGCACCCCCCAACTGATGACCCTTCCTAGTACCCTGTAACCCCTCTTCCCTGAGACCAGGGTGGTGCAGATTTTTACTCAGTCCTTTTTACAGATGTGCAAACTGAGGCACAGAGTCACCAGTGCAGTCTGGTAGGGCTAGGCCTTGAACCCAGCCTTCCCGCTCTCAGTTGTAGAAAACAGTGGTGGCTCTGAGAAGACATTTTATGTGCTGCAAGTGGTGAAGGAGGGAGTTTGTAGTTGTCACTCAGGACTTGTGAAACTTGCAGTTTTCCTCATGTGTCCTTTCCCTGTGACTTATCTATGTGCGCCCACCCAGTGCCACCATCACTTCCAACACACACCCACCCCGTGGCCCAGCCTGTAGAGCATACGTCAGTGGCAGAGCCCAGGGGGTGGTATTCCGTTCACAGTGCTCTAAGGTAAGGGCTAGAAACTGGGCCTGGGCCTTCGGGTATTGTCTATGGACAACTGTGTACTGTCTGCAGCTGCTTCCATGCTACAAAACAGGACAGAGCAAGTTGACTCAGCTACAGACTTGAGTAGTCGTGACAGAGTTTACTGTGAACTTTGATAGAGGGCACATTTGCCAAGTCGTGCACTAGAGGGTAGAGGTTAAGAGGATGGACTCTTCATAGAAGGGAGAAAGAGGGAGAGAAAAGGGCATGGGGAGGGAGGGAGAGAGATCAAGTGCAAATGCTCAGAGCCTTCACAAAATACTTTATTTCCTAAAAACTGTAATCCCCGATACCTAGTTATTACCTATGGCACTTTCAGCCCTCTGCTTGAAGGCAGGATTCTTCCAAAGACCAAATGTAGGCCCTGGAGCCCTAGGACCCCGCACTGGCAGTTAGTCAGTACCTTTGGAGGGAGGGAGATGTCTTCGAGTGAGCCTGAACATAGGGCATTCAGCCAGGGATTTGAATGTGGATGCAACTTCTGGCACTAGTTGTCATCAACTAATAAAATTTTGTTTGTTTCTTGGATCGCATTTTCCTTTCACAGGTTGGCCGGCTTTCACACGTCTAGAAACAAAATCACCAAAAGTAGTGGAGGGAGCAGGAGGGAGTGGAAACACCTGATAACAGGGATGGGGGAGCCTGCCATGTGCCATGTGTTTTGATTTCTCATTCTTGCACTATTTTTTTGAACTTGTCATTACATTAGGCCTTTGTGAAATGTCAGCATTGGTTCTTTAGTCTTTACTCAGGAACTTGCCTGAAATAAATAATGATAAGATCACAGGAAGTTCTAGAATGGGCTGAGCCAGTCCAGAGAGGCCCGTGGGTGTCACCAGCCCTCAGCAGAATTGATTCCTCCACTAGTCTGAGGTTGTCATCAGTGAGGCCAAGGAGGGAATCTCACGAGGCTTTGGAGCAGGATCAAAGCCTGCTCAGGTCACATTTATCGTCGTTCTCAGCCCTTACCAGGTGTTATTCATGGAGGCTGCAAAGACCCATTCTCAGGGATAAACTTTTTCTTAAATATTATCTTTTTGCATTTGAAATTTAAGGTACCATTGAGGCATTTAAACAGGTTTTTGAAGCACAAATCTCATTTACCCAAGTTCAAAGCCTGATTCAGTTTGAGCTGTGCTTGTCGTTTCTGTGGTCCTAGGTCTAACCCTCCCTTCTCCCCTTTGGACTGGGTTTAAATAGTAATCTAATCCTTAAAAAGGGGGCTTCGCAGGAAAGGAGGAGAAATCAGAGGTCAGCTGTGAGGATGAGGAATGCCGCAATGAGGAAGCAGCGTAGACCCTGGAGAGCTGTGTGCTGGGGACAGGCTCTGCATGCCCTTGTGTCAAAAATGCCAAGTGTCTCGGGCTGAAGCCCAGACTCTGAAGAGCAAAGAAAGCCAAGACTTAACTGCAAAAGTAGAAAAGTGGCTGAGGCTTCTAACAAGATGTATCCAATAGCTTATTTCAGCCTGAGGAAGAAAGAGTTGAAATAAGCTTAAAGGGAAGCAAACGCTATCGGCTGGGTCCATGAGATTGCCACATGCCCAGCAACGATTTTCCCACTTGGCTGACGTTAAAACTACCTAATAGGTTTTACAGCCTCAAGTACCCAAACCCATGAGATCAAAATCTCTTCAGGTGGGGCCTGAGTTTGGTGACTTAATGTTCTCAGGTGACCTTCTTGGTCTTCTCAGTTGAGTACTGTGGGGATAATTGAGGTCAAGACATGGAGGCCTCAAACTGGCCCATGCATGCTGAGAACTGGTTGAGACTGGAAGTCAGACATTAGAAATAGTGGAGTCAGGGCACCACCTACATAGTATTAGCCAGAGGTCTTGAATCTTGCCCCAGACTGTGGCCACACTCTGGAAGGTTCCCAGGGAGACATAAACATGTGACATAATAGCAAAGGAAGGCAGAGTGCCACATTCTTCTGGCACTCTTCTTCTGGCACAGACTTAGCATGCACCGCCCCTGCCTGCTTGCCCTCCAGGCCTCCCCCATGGCAGATTTCTAGTTATCTGGGCTTGGGTAAGACTGTCTTCTTTCCTGAACTGCCACAATCCCAAGCCTGAGTCTGACACCACTGCTCTGTGGGGGGACAGAAGATCAAGTGGGAGAAGCACTCGGGTCAGCTCACTGCTGCAGTGGTACTGTGGTGACAGGTATGGAGCAGGGAGCTGCCAGGTGCCAGGCACAGTTCCAAGTGCAGTAGACAAATGACTTCATCAGCCCTTACTGCAACCCTAGGGGCCAGCTACTATTATCTTTTGACCTAAAGAAAAAGACCCCATTTGAAGCAGGGAGCCATACTGCTCTGGGTGCAAGGGATTCTCCAATATGATCGACCAAATTAGCATTTCCTCTTCTCAAGAGCAGGGAGGATGAAAAAAGAGAAACACAGAGTCTCCCTCTCCTAGATCCCTGTGGTAAAGCTAAGTTTTATAAGGGATTTCCACCCAGTATCAATATGCCTAAAGTCTCTATGGGAGATCCTTGCCGGAAAATCCCTGCTGACCCAAACTTGGAACTGGAATGTGGAAAAAGACGGGCAGAAAAATTGAGAATGTTTGGCTACTGAGCAGCAGTGCCTAAGGTGAGGGCAGAGTGCAGGGGTGCAGCTCCCAGCACAGTGATCGTGTCCCACTTGCTCTGAGCAGGGCAGTGCTGATGGGCAGAGCCAGGGAAGAAGGTCATCTGGGAGACTCCACAGCAGTGGGGCAGAGGGAAAGTCCGATACAAACATCCCAGGAGCTCCAGAGATGGCCAGGGTGGACCACACGCTACAGGGCAAGATCAGGGAATGACTGCCCCCCCTCGGTCTTTGTTAAAGACTAACCTGCTGGCCTGAGGATAGTGGGGCCCTTCTCCTAAACTGCACCATCATGACCAGGGTCAAAGCCAGGGTGGCAGTGGTGATGGAGACAATCACACCAGTCCGTGAGGATCCCCTGTTATCTTCTGACCCACTTCTAAGTGGCCTCAACCCCGGAGACCAAGAAAAGTAAATCCCCAGAGTAGTTGGTCATTGCCAGTTTGCTAACTTTGGCCTCCTGAAATTAAAGGACTGGGTACTTTAACTAGGTCACCTCTAGTGGGTAAAAAGCTGCATGGTCTCCACTCACTGCCTAAAATGCTGCTGTAATGGTGGCAACCAAACGAACTAGCCATGTGAGTTAACATGGAAAGCCCTGAAATCAAGAGAGAATCCCACCTGGCTCCCCATCAGTAGGAAAACAATGAACTCTGAAGCCAGACTGCCAGGTTCGAATCCTGGTCCTGCCACTTAGTAACTGGGGGAGCTTGGGACAAGTTACTTAATCTCTGTGCCTTACTGTTCTCTTCCGCAGTGTGGCGATAATAGAAGCTGGCCCCTAGGGTTGCACTGAGGGTTGATGAGGTCATTTGTGTAATACACACAGAGCTGTGCCTGGCACCTGTAAGCAACCTGCCCCATATCTTTTCAGTTACTATTAGGGTCATGCTGTTTAGCCAAGATTGTCAGCACCTCCCAACTCAAGTTACATTGCTGGTGACAAAACCTTTGACATTTTGATGTACAGCTATCCATTCTTTTCTATACCTGTCATTTTTTCTTATGAAAGTAAGAGTATACTGGGCATGCTCTTTACTTTTTAAACCGACCGCATTGAGGATACCTTTCTATTTCACATATCCTGCTACACCTTCGTTTTAAATAACTGTACAACAGTGCATATGTACATGTTTGGCTCAATGTTTAGGTAACTCATTGTCATTTTAAAATGTATGCTACAGAGTGGATTGTTGAGCCCAGGAGTTGAGACCAACCTGAGCAAGAGGGAGATCCCATCTCTAAAAATAGCCGGGCATTGTGGCAAGTGCCTATAGTCCCCGATACTCAGAAGGCTAAGCTTATAATTTTAAGATCAGCGAAGATGGCCAACTAGAAGCAGCTCCGAAGAGAGGCTTCTGACCAAGGAGAAGGATAACGTCCAGAAAATACTTAATTGAGCTGAAGACTGGGAGCCCAGCCAAGAGAGAAGTGATAGCTGCAGATCACCTCTGCTGAGGCAAGCTGCGATTCCAAGAAAGCAAGCTTCAGGTATAAAATTCATCTGAAAGGAAAAGTATCCATCCCCTCCCCCAAGAAAGCTGTGGTCTTTTTTGCTTTCTGTTTCCTTTCTTTTTTTCTCTTCGTCCACTCCTGTGGGCTTTCTACAGACGAACAGTGAACTGTGGACCTCTTGTCCCATCCCCATGGAAGAGTGCTGTACTCCCCTGCTGTGACTCTGAATATTCCCTCACTAGGCAAAAATTTGAACTAAAGTTTTCCCAACCATTCTGAACTTCCAGTACGCCCTTCCCCCCTTACCTGACGAACCAGAAGCCTAACCCCTGCTGAGAATGTGGGAGAAGGTTCTCGAGCAGCACCTCCACTCTCTGTCTGCTAGACCAAGTGCCTCTTCTGGCAAAGGATTCCCGGGGGCCCCACCGAGCCTACCCCCACCAATGGCCAACCGCAGCCAGGAACCATAGTGTACGGCCCTGCTGCAGGCTGCTCCAGCTCAGCACCCAGGCCTGCCCCACTCCAGGGTCTGCAGCAGGCAGGAACGACCCTGCCATTGGCCGTGCAGCCTCGGGACCTAGGCCTGCCCCACTCCAGGGGTTACGGCCAGTGGGAGCCACCCCGCCATGGGCTGTGCTGCTTCGGGACCCAGGCCCGCCTCCTGCCTGCAACACCAGCGGATGTGAGAGACTCCGCTGGGAGTTGCGCCACCTCGATACCCAGGCCTGCCCCACTCCAAGGACTCCTGCAAACACACGGGACTCTGACGCAGGCCACACTGCCAAGACCCCCAGCCTGCCTTGGCCAGTGCTGCCCCAGCCAGGGTCTCTGGTAGCTGCACAACCCGCATCCTCCCTCCAGTGCCTGCCCTGCTTCCTCACCGGCCCTGTCCATCTGCCCGGGGACTCAGGAAGTCATGCGACCCCACGCCTTTCCTCCGAGGCCCTCCCTACCTCTCTGCAGAGCCCTCTGCCCAACCAGAGACTGCTGGAGGCACCCACTCTTGTTGCCAAAGCCATTGGGAGCCAGGCATTGCCAGAACCATGGGCCCCATCCCCAGCCCTGCTGCTAGACCCATGTGTGACACCTCCACTCCAGAGCTGCTCCCACAGCCACAACTCCCTGAGTGGGGCAGCCCCAGAGGAGCTACACTAGGTCACTGCCTACAAATATCTTCCAACAGTAGAGTGATCCTGCCAGCGTCCAATCTTGGAGAGACATCTCCCCAACTCTAAGGATGGCCATATAAAAGGCGAAAAATAATCATGGGGCGGAATCAACAGAAAAACTCTGGCAATATGAATAATCAGAGTAGATCAACACCCCCAAGGAATGACAAGGTAGATACAGCACAAGATCCCTTGCATAAGCAAATGGCTGAGATGTCAAAAATCGAATTCAGAGTCTGGATAGCAAATAAGATCAGCGGAATGGAGGAAAAGATGGAATTAGAATTTCAAGCAGTAGTCCAAAAGATGACCCAAAAGATGTCTCAAGAATTGAACGAATTCAAAGACAAAATTACCAAAGATTTTGATACATTGAGACAAGAAGTTGCAGCCCTCAAAGATCTGAGAAACACAGTAGAATCCCTCAGCAACAGAATAGAGCAAGCAGAAGAAAGGATTTCTGA
>CAUYRH010013343.1:0-60278 GCA_963574655.1 Perodicticus potto | reverse complement strand
AGGAGGAGGAGGAGGAGGAGGAGGAGGAGGAGGAGGAGGAGGAGGAGGAGGAGGAGGAGGAGGAGGAGGAGGAGGACGAGGAGGAGGAGGAGGGGGGAGGAGGAGGAGGAGGGAAGAGAGGGAATGAGGAGGAAGAAAATCCTATAGTCAGACTGATTTTATATAAACAATAGGAAATTTGTTCATGATGTTGCTACCACTTATGGATAAAATTTTGCTTCTCAGGCTTGGCTCTCATAGTACAGTGGTTATGGTGCCAACCACATACACCAAAGGCTGGTGGGTTCAAACCCAGCCTAGGCCAACTAAACAACAATGACAACTGCAACAAAAAAACCAAAAACAAACAAAAAAATATAGCTGGGCATTGTAACAGGTGCCTGAAGTCCCAGCTACTCGGGAGGCTGAGGCAAGAGAATCCCTAAGCCCAAGAGTTTGAGGTTGTTGTGAGCTGTGATGGCATGGCACTCTACCAAGGGCAACATAGTGAGACTCTGTCTGAAAAAAAAAAAAATTGTTTTTGCTTTGTAAGTTCCTGGTTTTCTTAGGAGGAGGGCTCAAACAGAACAGATCCTTTACAATAGGTTATTCTGTTATAGTGTAGTATGTTGCAGAATAAGAAGAAAATCTTCACAAAGGGTGTCTTCCAGATATCAAATGACTGATACTTTACCAATGATTTCACTTGTCTCTAGCTCTGAGGACTAAATCATGTATCATTGTGATAAGAGGTAGGAAATCTGCTTTGATACGTTCCAACAAGAAAGCATTTAAACACAAATATACTTTTGAGTACAGGTTTGCCCACAGAATAACTCCATAATCCTCAAGAACTTACTCAACTTCTCCCTAACTTCCTAATAAAATAATAGTAATTATTGCATTATACAAATTAAATGGAGAATAATGCATACAAATGTTGCATAATTCCTGGCATGTCATAAATACTCAAAAAATACCCACCTGTGTTCTTAGTTTATGAGGTAAAATAGCTAATATCTAAAGTAAGGAATGCAGATGTGTGACCCTTTGGATGATATCTGAGTAAATTTCCTCATGCAGAATAATCATATTTCTGGGTAGATCTTGATGATCTCACCATTTTGAAATGTGCTTACATGTTAGTCATTGAGATCATTTACTTACTATCATTAGTAAATAAAGATAGTCCATACATCCAGGGAACATAAAAAGAAGTAAGAGTAGAAAATGCAATGGCAATTCACTTGATTTCTAGCAACATGTTTCTATGTTTTTAAAATGAGTGGTCACTATGGTGGCACTACAAAGACAGAAAAATAAAGTTAAGAATAGATTTTTTTTCTGTCCTATAATAGTCTAATATATATATAATACACTAAATTATTGGAATGTATTATAATAATGAAATGATGTAGGGAAGGATTAGAAATGTGCAATAGTAAAGTGAGAAAAGTAGACTTTAAAATGTTGAACATGCTTCAAACACAGAGGTTGTGAAACTTTCCTCGAGAAAGGGAAGTTATCGCTGGATCTCAAAAATGAGTTATAATTAGCTAGGAAGGAATGTGGGATGGGCATGCTAGAGACATAAAACAGAATTTACAAATATCTGTGTTTAGGCAGAGTGTGACATGTTTTAAAAAGTCAAAGATAGCCTGTACCCCTGAAGCAAAGAAAAAGATAATAGTAAGAGCGTTAAGTTTGAAAGCATTAGTAGAGGCCAAAACCTTGCAAAGGTTTAGGTCTTTTCACAAGCAATACAAAGAATGTTAAAAGATCTTATCAAGAGAATAGCATGATCAGGTTATATCAAAGGAGAGAATAAGTTTGAAAAAGTCAAGCAAAAAGTTACAAATAGATTACATGGGAAGCTATATAAGTAAAGAACATGAATAGCAATGGTAGCATATACAAGAACAATAGCGGTTAACAGCTAGATTAGATTTTCTGACTTTTTGCTTTGGTGTGACTTACTGAATGGATATTAACTAAGCATTTAATCAGAAGTGATGTGACACACTTCCAAGAGTAACTCATAAAAAATTCAACATGTACTCCTCCTTATTCTCCCCCAATTTCGGCCTAATGAAGATGCAATAAAGTTACAGCAAAATGGAGAGTCGCGTGATAAAACTAGACTGCAACCCAGAGCCACTATATTGGAGGTAGCATCTGTCAACCAGCCATACACAACTTTGGAATATTTTCTGAACGAATTATTATTTTAGTTGATTATTGTGATCTATTATATCTTAGGGAATTATTTGTTACTTCAACCCAAATACTATGAACAACACTAAACCTGGTAAATAGAATAGACTAAATAATTGCTTGATTGAGTGTGTCGAGTGGTCAAAAACTAAATACAATATGGTGAGGGCTCTGAAATCAGATTACTTGGGTTCATAGATCATCTCAACAACTTCTTAGTTATTCAAGAATGAGCAAGTTACAAAAACTTTCTAAATCACTTTTAGTATTCTTAAAATTGCGATTAAAATATCCACGTTTTACAGTAACTAAAGGGAACATATAACAGTATATAAATAAATTACTAAGAACATGTCAAGTACACAAAAGGTATACTTTATAAAATCCTATTATCACTTTTATAAAAATACTAAGGATTAAGTAATATATATACATTTTTTGGCAGTTGCAACTAAGAATTAATATAATATATTGATACACTAGATATTGTTAACAGAGTCACACTGAAGGGGAAATTGATTAAAAACAAACATCATCAGGATATCAAATAGGTAATTGGATATAGGTATGTGACACTCAAGAGAGGTGTGGGATAGAGATATAAACTTGAAAACATTCTGGAAACATCTGATCATTAAAGGCAAGTATATAATTGAGTGTATCTAAATGTACAGGAGAGGAAAAGTAGAGAATCGAGTCCAGGGCTGATTATGAGGAATAAAAAAGAATATTGAGAGGATTAAGGAAGACTACCTTGAAAGTGATACAGGATTCCCTCACTCAGAGTTGGACAGGGACCCCCATTCTCTAAGCACAGGTAAGCACAGAAATCAGACCCCCATCTCTGGGCACAAATAGGCTACTCTTTCCAAGCCACACCCTCTGAGCTCTAGCAGGATCATGAACAAAGCAGCCTGATAGGTTTTGGGTAATTTCTCCTTGTGTAGGGAGCACACACTATGATCCCTTCCCTGAGGCAAAACCTGCAAAGATCTAATACTATATACAAATGACCCATGGGGGGTCTTCCCTTTTGCCAGAAGCTTTGGTGTTGTTTCATTCGTTCTGTATTTCTTTCTAATAGTACCTATTTCACCACTGATCTGTGGTTTGTGGATTCGTTCTTTGAATCCCCCAGACCAAGAATCTACTGAAGACAGAAATGTCAGTAACGTAATTTGGGGGCTCATCAGGGATTGAAGATTATGTGGTAAGCAGTATTGAAGATCTGTGGGTAAGCAATGAGGCCACTTAATTCTATCTTGTTTTTCTCTATAATCGTAATGATGGAGACTAATAATTCAGATGTCCATCAGCCCCTAACAGCACATAGTGCAACTGCTGACTTCCAATTCAGGGTGAGAGCCTGTTGGGGAACAAACTTTCTAATCCCCCTTGGCTACAAAACAAAGGAGCCAAAGGGAATGTTAGAAGCCTTCTGAACATATTCTGTGTTCACACCTTTTCTCTGATTGAGAACTGAACAAATAGAAGTATTGCCCAGAGGTCCTGGGGACCCCAGCAATGGTTTTGACACCACGGCACTGGTAGGCTTTCTGAAAAACGTCCTCTCCCAGCTTTTTTACTATCCATTATTGTCTTCCTGGGTCCCAAACTTCTACTTCTCTCTACAGAGCCCTGCTCTCTCCTTGTAGTTTGCATGCTTTGTTTTAATGTTGGTAAAGGATTGTTTTATATATTTAGTTAAGTATGTACTGGTGCTCTGGTATTTTTCAGATGTTATAAGTGTATTTCAAAATAGTACTTTTCATTGTCTTTCACTGAAATTAAACTGCATTCATTTAATTTCAATTAAATTCTGCATGTTCCAGATAAAAGCTGAACTATGTCAACAGTTAGAGGCCAAGAAGTTAGCTCCAACTATAGGGCAAAAATGACTCCACAACATGGTTTCTCTGGGCAACCAGGAACCTATGAAAGAAAGCTCAGGGCAATGAGACAAGAATTGCCCTAAACCTTAGGCTACAGTTCAATCTTTTCCTTATAAGAAAAAATAAAAGGAAAGAAAGAAAACCTTCTAAGAAAGTAAAAGAAAATGATCCTAGGTATTTGATTTTTTTCTGGTCTATTGGTATAAATGGAAAGGTTCAAAATCATTCCAGGTTTCTATCAGACTTTAGCTAGTTGTAACTAATTCTAATACAAAAATTTTTAAATGTCTCAATGTTGATTTTTTTCTGAGCTTAATTATTGTTGCCTATTACCTTTTGGGAAAGAGAGGAGGACAGAAAACATGGCATTTAAGACCTGCTCATAATAAAAAGCCCATTTTCTTTTGTTACTGGGAATTTAGAAAAAGCTTCTAAAAATTATAAAGGGTTACACATGTACATATGTGAGCAATGTGCAACTCTTTTCTACGGGGTGGGGCTCATCCCTGCTTTGATTGACAGGTATATACTCAATGGCAGGTGCAAAAAGGGGCAGAACTTGCATCAGGTGGGACGAGGCTCATAGATACCTGATTTCTCAGCCTGTGCCACTGTCAAGTAATAAGCACAGGAGAGCCCATAGGTACAAAGCACTACACTGGTAATTGTGGCTAAATCCAAATGAACACAGGGGCTGGAGAGGCCAGTCAGGGATTATTCCCCACGTATTGAAAGGATGCTTCCTTTTGTTTGGCTGAAAGGTTTCCTGGATTGGTCAGAGGACACTTTGACAACCCTGGAACACAGAGGGTGGGATTAATTAAGATGTTGGACATTTGTTCTTTCCCACAGATGGGTAATGTTCTCTCTCTATGAGGACACCCAGGTAACATGTTCTCTCATTGAGAGAACTTTATCAGGTGGGAACACTAAGGCTTCTGGATACCTGATTTTTCAGCCTATACTGCTGGAACACACCTCTGGGCTGTATTCTAAATTGTTGGGACACATTTGATCCCCAGATGATGAAGAAGAAATATATGGTTTTCTTCCATACCCAATCCTGGCCTTAGTATCAATTGTCCAATGGTGTACAATAACCACACCAAAGGGTACTGTAAATTATGGTAAATAGGAGGGGAAATAGTCTGAATTACCTATGTGCAAGCTTTCTTTTTTTTCAGAGACAACCCCCCAACTGTGTAAAACCTGGCAGATAGATTCAGCTCTCCTTGATCTAGGAACTTCCTTGAATGGCCAGGGATTCTTGGGAGAGAAGCAGTCACTGCCTACTTCAAACTTGCCATCTACTTCGCCCACACCTTTCTCCACGCCTTTAGAAAACCTCAAGAAGAAGTCTCCTCCAAGAGTTCCTTCTAGTCCTGTTGGGACCTCCAAAACACAAGTATATACTTCTCTGTGTCCCTTGGTGATACTACAGGTGGTGAAAGAGGAAATGGTGTGAGTAATTCATTCCATTTTCTCTGGCAGATTTAAAATGAATTAAGGTTGCTTTAGGAAAATTTTCTGATGACCCAGATAAGTATACAGATGTTCTCCAAGAGAAGGACAAAGCTTTGACCTCTCTTGGAAAGATGTAATGCTACTACTATATGGAACTTTAACTTTAAATGAGAAAAATGAAGTCTTGGATGAAGCTGGAAAGTGGGGTAATTTTTGGTTCATGTCCAATACTGATGGCAGTATGTCCTCTGAGGAAAGGGACAGATATCTGATAGAAAGGCAGTTTCCTTTAAGGATCCTGAATGGGACCCTGAGAAACAAGGTGACTGGTAGTGTAAACATTTTCTAACATGTATTTTAGAAGATTTATGTCAATCCAAGAAAAAGCCTATGAATTATTCTAAGTTGTCTACTCTTTACCAAGAGCAAAATGAGAGTCCCTTAGGCTTTCTCTCTAATAAAATCCTGTCTTACCACTAATCTGCCATCTGTGTGTTCATTCTTTGACTCTCCAAGACCAAGGACCTACTAAAGAAAGAAATTTTGGTAACACAATCAGACTGAGGAAATAGGCCAGAAAGACAGGCAGAGCTTTTGTCACAGAAGCCAAGGAAAGAGCCATTTTTCAAGAAAAAAGAAAAGTTCATGACATTAAATTTTGTTCAGAGGTTAAATAAGGTGAATTTCTCAATATCAGATCACAGTCTTGATTTGAACTTTGGTTGTTAGGGCTAAATATTTCCTTTCCAGATTTTCTCTTTAACCCAAGAGTTATTCAATTTTATTTTATTTTATTTCTGATAGATATATAGCATTGTGATAGTTATGTTTTCATTTTTCTCTTAGTGATAATATTCTTGTATTTTGTTATAAAACATTGCATGATGTTGTTTTTTAGGATTTTACTTTAAGTTATCTTGGTGTATCACTATAATCCAATTTTTGTTTAATGTTGTCAAGTTATAAGTCTGCTCAATGTACTCTGTTGTTGGCATAAAAATATACCTATTGATTTTTGGTAATTAATAAATTATTAAAATTTTCAAAAACTTCATTAGTATTTTTGTCCCACAAATCTATCATTATTTGAAAAGCATGTGATAAAACCTCCAACTGCATTTGATGAAGTATATTGCTTTTTGCTGTGTATGCTCATAGTCACTGTATTTTATTGAGATCTCTCTTTTACCACTCTCCTTTACCATATAAAAGGCCTCTTTTTCTTTGATGATATTTTTTTTCTTCTTGAAGTCTATTTTTGTTACCCGGGTAACACCCTGTGGGGGTGGGTGGGTAACACTGGAATACAGCTCAGTTCTAAGAGCTCTCACGTGGTTTCATCTGGTAACGCTCCACACTCATTTACCCTTAGTGGGGAATTTTGCGTAGCTGGGATTCCCTGTTCTTCCAGTCCAGCTGTTGCCTTTAGCAGTATTACCCAATGTTCACAGGCTCAGGAACAGTGATCAAGGGCATTGTCCTTTTTATTAAAGGATCCTCAGGAATGTAGTGTTAGCTTTTCCACTGAACCCAGCTTCCAGAACTCTGGAAATTCTATTGTTCTGCCTTTCAGCTATAAAAGACTGGGACATGAGGGACCTGATGCAATGTCAAAGTCAAAATCTTGGGCAAAAAAATAAAAAAAATTCTTCTTCAACCATTACCCCTCTGACCCCTCCACTGTTCACGGCAGCCATTTTTCACCTTTTGGAGATCCAGTTTCTTTTCACTACGGATTTAAAAAAAAAATTTCATATGAGTATCTCCTTTCTCTCAGTCTCCCTCCTATGGCATCTCTAGGGTTACAACTGAGAGACAGATTCAACAGCCCACATTAGTTTGTCATCTTATTAGGAACCAGAAGTCAATTTTGATATACTGTGGAAATCTAATTCTTCAAACTGACAAAATTGATATTTAAATCAGGCTATTGTAATAATCCTCAAGCAGATTGCATTGCAAGTGTCTAAAAATCTTATAAATAACCTTTTCTAACAAGCAGTCTGCTGTATATCATACAAAATGAAAAAGTAAGGGTATGTGCTTTAAAAAATGCACAGTTTAAACTTTTGCTCTGGTGAAATGTGCACAAATACGAGGCTAAAATTCACATGTTGGCAGGGGCTTGGGTTACTATAAGGCCTCAAGACACTGGGTCTTTACTGATACTGTTTCTGATCCATTGCCTTATAACCAAAACAAATAATCAAGCAAATAAAAACACCCCAAAAGAATGGAAGATAGCAAAAACCTAAAAGAAACCAATGTGGCTACAAAGATTGTTCTCCAAACTCAGTTTTAAAAGAGATGTATGTAAGATAGTAGTTGTCTTATATACCCAAGAACAAATTAAACTACAGCATGGTTTTTGAAAACAATTTTAGGAAAATCTGAACAGAGAAGACAGAATGGTGTAGTAAATGCTAAAATACCTTTTGTGAAGAACATCTATGAAAATAAGAAAAACAATAACTAGAAAATTTAGGACCATTGCTGAGGCAGATGGGATCTCAAATGATAGAGTAAATGTAGTCATTTTCAATTTTTTTTTATATTTTCTATCAAAGTCACTCTTTTTAAATTGAAAAGATTAGAGTAAACATGGAAAAAAAGAAATACCCAAGAGTGTGAAGAGATAGCTACATTAAAGGAAGTCATTACTCTAGACTAGATAAATATCAATTCAAAGCATGAGTACCAATACCAACACCAAACAATCGCACCCCTACTCTGGGTAGCTTAACCAATACTATAGCCCTTGCAAATTAGAAAGAGCTTTCACAATAGGGGAGACTGGTCCAATGGAGAAATCATGGCTGCTCATAACTATGATGACCCAGAAATGAAAGCATTGAAGTGGCAGTGGAATAATGTCCTGCCAAACACCATAGCAGCAAACCGTTTCATTTTTTTAAGTCAATTGCTAACTCAGTAAACATATGTTGAGTATCAGTCACAATTTCATTTTATTTTAGGGGTTGCAAATAAATGGACCAGTATCAATAAAATCAGTGAAGTTCCCTGTGTGTCAGACTAAAGAATATAACTATGTCCCTAAAGTGAAATATTTCACAATTAAAGGAGGCAGGTAAAAACTAGGTATTTATACAGAAGAGAGATAGGTAATACACATTTGTATTTTTAGCACATAGTTTAAACATTATGGGCACAATGAAGAGATACAAAATAATTTTCAGTTAAGAGTTATTTAGAAAGATAACTATATGCGAATATTTGCTTAAATATCACTTTTAGATCATCCTGTAAGAGAATTTTGTATTCAAGCTAATTTCCACAGATGCCGTATAGGAATTTAACGGACCTTTGAGTTCAATTGTTCTTTTTAAATATATAATCAATTCCTAATTATTTTGGATCAATTTACTAGATTGTAGATTAACTGTGATTAAAGAGTACATTGGTTCTGTACATAGCCGGATTATCGATTCTTTTCATTCTGTAGGTTTTCCCATGAATGCTAAGAATGCCCAAATCAATATCTCTAAGCCTTGACTCTTCTAAACTCTGGATTTGCAACTTTAGTCTACCTTTAGCCTAAATTCTGTATATGCAACTTTAGTCTACCTTTTCTACTGGGATCACAATAGGTTCCTCAGAACTTAAGATTGTTCAAATTGAAATTATCTACTCTGAAACTTACTGATCTCCTGTAAATGATTTTGTCTCTGAAAATGAATTATACTGCTATCCAACTTGGCTAAAAAAAACATCTTAAAAATTATTTTGAAATCTCTCTTTTGTTAACTAAAGGTGCTCTACAAGTTTTATTAACTACACATCTACTATTATTGTAGGTTGTAGGAGATATTTATTTGCAAATATTATAATATACCCTTAGCAGGCATTATTTTGGCATAATGTAAACATTTCCTGTAAATAGTTCACATCACAGAGAGGAGATTATTTTATTGTTTTCAGTATAAGTAAATATATCATTATAATATGCATGATTTGCACTTGAGTAAAAGTTTTAAAGCATATGCTACATCTGTGCACATAATAAGAGCTAATACTCATACTAAAAAGTGATTCATAGCATATTGTATTATACCACTAAAACAATTGTAATGACTCATTGCATTCAATAGTTTGAAAATACTATAAACTTAAAACATATGATAAAGTTAATCATTTTTAGCTACATATAATAGGCTACTCTGATAAGTATCTTTTACAAAGAAATTACTTTGGTTTAAAAGGTGAAAGGTAAAAAAAATCTTGAATTACTTAACTAACTTTTTCACAAATATATATAAAATTATGGCATTTTAAATCTTATTGAGGAAATACTATCTTATGCTATAATATGCACCTTGAGGACATGAATGTGATTTTTAAGTTTCAAAATATATGTGCATAATGTGAGGGTATGCAGCATTGAAATGAACTAGTCACAAAAGTATAAATACTGTGTGATTCCATTACTATGAGATATCTAACTCTTAGAAATAGATGGTAGGATGGTAGATTCCAGAAGCTGCAGTGGAGCGGGGGGTAGAGAAGAAAATTAGTTAATGAATATAGAGTTTCAGTTTTACAACATGAAAAGTTCTATAGAACTGTTGCACAACAATGTTCATATAATTAACAGTACTGTACTGTACCCTGAAAAATACTTAAGATGGTAAATTAAAAAAGAAATAAGAAAAAATATTTTTTTACAAAGTTTTAAATATACCATTTACGTGCACTTCAGAGTTGTTGAAGGCAAACAGGAAAGTTAGGAAAGATGTTTATAGTTTGTATTTAAATGTATATGAGGATTCCAAAAGATACAGAACAGAGAAGTTGGCTAGAATCCATAGTTACACTTATTATTAATAGTTATTGACCACACATCAAAAGAAATTATGGAGCCTTCTGTTTGCTATTTGTTGTTGTTGTTGTTTCCTCAACCTACTGAATCTTAGCACTGCTTTAGATGTAATGTTAAGATTTTTCTATTTTTGCTTTAGGGCTTTGAAATTTTTATAAAATATTTTTATCTACAGGTTTCACAACCTGAATTTATCTGGCTATTATTCAGCTATACTGTGATTTGATAGTTTTATAACAATCTCCTTTACTTATAATTTGTAATCAAACTTTAATATGTTGAGCTTTTCTCATGTTTTATTTTAATTTTCTGCTGTGCAGATTTGAAGAAAATTATTGTTCATCTTTAAAATAACGAAAAAATTGCCAAAATAAGGGACTCTCTTTCTGTTTATGGAAAAATATTTTAATGCCTTGAAATCATGTTTCTACTATAAAGTTATTTTAATACCAATATTGCTTTTAGAATGTTATCTTAATTTTTTTTATTTTAAAAAGAAGTACATAGCTTTTGTATTCTTTGGTTATATATTATATAATTAGAAATGTATTATAGAAGACAATCTAATTGCTGGCTTCTCAAGTCTAAAAATCCTTATGTCAAAAATTACCATCTGTATATTATTGAATAACATATGCATAAGTCTGAGTTAATATCATTAATAATGTATCCTTGCCTAAATTTATGTTTTCAGTAATATGTACTAAATGTCTTAATGTTTCTGCACACCTACCATGATTGTTCACTTGTTTCAAATTAGTTTCAGGTGATACAGATTCAGGATCAATATCAACATCAGTATAATAACAGTGCCCAAGTTCAGCCTTCCTCAACCCATACAGATTTCTCTTATTTGGTATTCAGATTCAAAGAATCAGTTAATGTACAGATTATTTAATTGGAAAAAGGAAACATGCAGTGCTCCATGACGCTTCTGCTATTCTCTATAAAAGAATACATTTTCTAGTTTTATTAAAACTATACAAAAAGTCATGTAATAATGAAGTGACAATTTTATTCCAGTAGGAAATACATCACAATCAAATTGAGATGATTGAAATAGGGACAAGGGAGACAGGGGAGAAAAAGGCAGAGAAAAGAGATTAAGAAAAAGATCAACTCAGAATTTTATTGAAAAACAGGTTGAAAAGAAATAGAATGGTTTTGAAGGTAAATGGTTTCAAAAAAATATTTGTTTGTTTTGCAAACTTGTGACAAATACACTCATCTCCTATTTGGTGTAATTTTGATAAAATTTAATGCACCATTTTTATGCACTTAATTTAATTCCAAGTAAAGAAATAATTAACTTCTATGAATTGTATTAATTTAACCAGTGAAAAGCATACAGAAATTGGTATATTACTATAACAATTATTAATTTCAGATTAAAATGAGGGTACGAATGTGTAGGTTACATTGGTTTTGTTTTTAAGGTGAAGATCAAGTTGTAGTTGGACCTTTCACCCAGGACGCAGGTTGTATACCCTCACATTGTGCACATATATTATGAAACTTAAAAATTACTTACACACTCCGATGGTGCATCTTACAAGGGTATAGGTGAAATTTTCTAGGTGTAGAATATGAATGTCTTAACACAATAACTCAGAAAATGCTGTGAAGGCTATGTTAACCAGTTTAATGAAATCATTTCAAATTGGATATAAAACAAGCACATCGTACCGCATGATTGCCTTAATGTACACAGCTATGATTTAATAAAAAAAAAAGAAATCACATTACTTGACTAGAAATGTAAGATTTGATCAGAGATTTTCTAGAAAATTGTGCATATGTATGTGAAGTTTTCATCTTAATCCTTTTCTTCCCTTATCTTACCTAACAGTTCTATGGAAATTTACCCATTCCCTCCCAGCTACGATTAATCTCACTATGCCCTTAACTATGTAGAGAAAAGAAAACAAAACGAACTGTTACCTATAAAGCAAGAGCTCTGAATCTCTTTACATCAGAAAAAAAGAGAATCTTTGACTCCATTCCTCAAATCATGAGGTGTCTATTTGCCTTTAATCCCTGTAATTGAAAGTGTCCACTCATCATTCTTCCCAAAGCAAAGACTGTCTGCTTTAAGACACTTGGTATCGGTACCTCTATCAGTAAACATGTAAATGGCTACATCCAAAAATTTATACATAACAATGCAAATTTAAAAAAAGAAAGGAATAATTTAAGTTGATCAAAAAGGGAAAGTTTTTAGTGTTTTTAAAATACAAATATGTCATTTTTACAAAGACTGAAACAATGAGGTATGTGGTAAATGCCAGGCTCAAAAATAACATGTAAAAATGTTTAATTTTTTTTTTTTTTTTTTGTAGAGACAGAGTCTCACTTTATCGCCCTCGGTAGAGTGCTGTGGAGTCACAGCTCACAGCAACCTCCAACTCCTGGGCTTAGGCCATTCTCTTGCCTCAGCCTCCCGAGTAGAAAAATGTTTAATTTTAACTTAGTATCTCTTATACTCAATATTCTACAACAGGGTTTTTGGGGAAAAAGTTTAATATAACAAATGTGTTTTGTTAACCAATATTTTTGAGCACAACTTATATAAAGGGCATTGTGCCAGGCATTTGGAATATGAGAGTTACTGAAGGTTAGTGTCCCTATTCTTAAAGACTCTAGTAAGGCACCATGAAAGGACAAATTATATATGAAGTATTGAAAAACAACTGGAATAAATACAGTCCATAAGTAGCAATATAGTAAGACCCCATGTCAAGATGTGTCTGAATGTATGTTAGGGCAGGAGTTGGGAATCTTTTCATGGTGGAAGGCTGCATTAATTTTGTTGTCACTAAATAAGTCTGCATTCAAGAAACTTCAATTAAATATACACAAAAATGTACATTATTTTGTAACATTACTTAATCATTTTGTGTACTTAATAATTTCAAAATTTCATGGGCAGTGCCTGTGGCTCAGTGAGTAGGGCGCCAGCCCCATATACCAAGGGTAGCGGGTTCAAAACTGACACCAGCCAAACTGCAACAAAAAATAGCTGGGCGTTGTGGTGGGCGCCTGTAGTCCCAGCTACTTGGGAGGCTGAGGCAAGAGAATTGCCTGTGCCCAAGAGCTGGAGGATGCTGTGAGCTGTGAGGCCACGACACTCTACCAAGGAGAGACAGAGTGAAACTCTATCTAAAAAAAAAAAAGAAGAAGAAGCCTAGAAGGCTAATAAAAAAATAATAATAATTTCAAAATTTCCTTTTTAAAAAAGTGTTTTGAAATAATAGCTTTTCTCAAAATGCTTAGATTTTTTTTGTTGCATATATATAGACATAGTTTTACTTTGCACAAAAATATTCAAGTCATTTTTATTTGACATGATATCACACAGAAATGTTGCATTACTATAGAAATCTTCCTTCAGTAATTCACATTGCTGATTCTGTTCTTCATAAAACTATCTATTCTCATAGAAATAAAATTTTGGCCAATACCTGTCCCTGCAATAGACAAAACAATTTAGGATGATATGTCAAGTCCACACAGAATTCTTCATCTTTCATGTTACAAAACTGATGATACTGTGTTGCATCTGCATGATACGGTTAACAATACTTATGATTTATTGAAAGGTCTCACTTAAAACATTAACTTTAGCAGAGAAATATTGCTGATGCAAGATACAATGAAAAGAAACGAGAGCATCTATGTCTGTTAACACTTTTATTTAAAATCTGTACAATAATCCCTTTATGTTTTCCTATCATTGAAGGTTCTCTTTCTGTACATGAACTCACTAAATTTACCAAATTCAAACCAACTTCATGACATTTATCTTAAAAGTTGTTGAAGATATCATTTCCCTGCATTCTGTTCAAAAGAGTGCTTGAAGCAAACAAGAAAAGCTTTGTTTTCTTTCTAGAAATTTACCTTTTCATAATTTCAAGTTCAATTGAGGCAGAACTTTGCTGTAAATTATGAAATAGCTATTGTTCTTTTTTTTATTATTGAATCATAACTGTGTACATTAGTGCAATCAAGGGGTACAATGTGCTGGTTTCATATACAATCTGAACTATTTTCATCAAACTGATTAACATAGCCTTCATGGCATTTTCTTAGTTATTATATGAAGACATTTGTATTCTGCATATAGTAAGGTTTGCCTGTACCCTTCTAAGATGCACCGTAGGTGTGGCCCCACCAATTACCCTCCCGCCACCCCAACATCACCCTCCCCTTGAGCATCTGTAGATGAATCCCCCAACCCTTTTCAGATTGAAGCACTCCTTCTCTCAGCTACTGGGACTATAGGTAGTGGCTGCTCTCTGCTGAGTTCTTCTCTGGAAATTGCCCCTGGCTAAAGAGAGTCGTCTCATTTAAGGTTCATGTTTGTGGGGTGGCAGATATCCGAAGACTACCCATTGCCTCAATTCAGACATCTTTGAGGGGCTCTCCCAACTTCAGAGGTCCCTCAAGGGATCAACTGAGACATTTGTCGAGACTTCAATAGAGTTTCACTTCTTGCTCTGTCTATCCTGCTTCATTCTTCCACTTTCACTGGCCCTCATCTAGACAGCACTGCCCAGTAAATATAATTCCTGCTTGCATATTTCTATCACAGAGTTTTCTCTCCAGGAAACCTACACTGCATTGTTACCACTGCATGTTATTTAAAGTATGTAATATTTTGCATAACTGACTTTATAAGTTGCTTCAGTGGCATTATTTTCAGGTCAATTGTTGCTTGAAAGAATTGTCTTTGCTTTAGCTTTTCACTTTTTAATTTCTGGGTTACAAACTGCTGAGCTTCCACCTTTAATATAAAATATTTGTGGTTCTTCCCAGTGTTATAGTGGATAAGCTTAGACTTTCTTTAATTTTGATATTGCAGTATCAGAAAGCAAGAAAATCATCTTTGTCTTTAGCAGAAACAAGATAATAATGTAATTTCCAATCCTCATTCAAAAAATATGTTTTCTTCTTTCAGCATTCACTTGGTCTTATTTGATGTGGTGGGCTGTTAAGCAGACAGAATAAAAATACTGTCAAGATGTATAACTATTCACAAATTCCACTTCAACAGAAACAAAATCCACTGTTGTCAAAAGCTGTTGACAGACTAGTGTACTTGACCCCATAAACTCTTTGCAACCAGCCTCATGTGGTAGTGGCACCAGTTAGGCGTGGGAAAGTAGAACTAAATCATGGGCATAGCAACCATCAATCTAGCCCTATACCTTACTAATGTTCTAATTAATTTAAGAGGATTATTTTGTTTAAATTTTTAATGCATTGATTTTGAACATCAATTGAAAAATGTAAAATAAGAACAAAATGTATTGATAAGAAAAAGATTTGTTCTGTGCAATTTGGATTCTGTGAAAAGGCTGCAGTGAAGCACCTAGAAGGCCACCCCTATGTTAAGACTTAGATAAAGTTGTTTTGAAAAAATAATTTTGCACCTAAAATATGAAGGATAAAGATCAATAAATATTTAATGAATTGATAGATTAGTGGAATTCACTCAAGTAACACTGGAGCATCTAATAAAGATCAGATGTTCTACTGATATTTGTGTAACTGACTTCCTCATTCTTTGTTCTTCATCTATGAAAAATATACAATACATATAAATTTTTCTTGCCCAGAAATGCCATAAGTATTTCTCAGTAAAGATATGACAAATACATTTGAAAATCTGAAAACTGTACAAAATTAATGTGGTGATATATTACATGTCATTATTTCATGCCAAATTATAAACATTTATGACCTCTACATATAATTAATGTAGATAGCACAAGGAATTTAAAGACTGCATGACCATACTATACTTTCTACCCCTCTGAGATTACAAAAATAAGTTGTCTTATCTAATCATTTTTGAAACAGACTGCAGTGGACTCAGTAAGATTAATTTAGCACTACTGACAATCAATAATAATTTTGAAACTCTAAACTGTGGCTTATTTATCATCACTGTAAGCCATACACCCATTCAAATTAAATGCAAAGGGATTTGATCAGATATATGAAAATATAAAATTATGATTACCCATTCTCTTGTTCTTTAATTCAGTTGCTATGTCTCTGGATTCATAAAATACTGACATCTTTCTTTTTACTAGAGTATCAACTTACTTGTATTTTGTATAAAATATGAACAACAAATGACATGGAATGAGAAAACCATATGAAAATTGAAGCTCTAAATGGCATTTCTTCCCTATAAACTCCATGAAACCAACTTCTATGGCTACACGAAAAGAATAGCAGGTGGTTCTTTTTATAACAATTTATATTCAGAAAGTAAATTTTATGGTGTTTGAAAGTAGTTATTTTTGCCCAGTGTTGACTCGGATCTCCTATAGTTTTCCTTGAAGAAAACTAATGTGTTCTGCTTGACTGAACTATTATACAAATAAGGAGTAGCATGATATCTATCTATGGGTATTTGAAAGGAGTAAACAAAAAGAAATGAGGAAATGTGGGAAGACTGAAAATTATTACATTAAATCAGAAATAAAACTGATAACAAAGATCATTTACAAATATGTGTTGAGGTCATTCTTCCTAATCCCTACAAGCTGTAAAATTATGTTTTTAAAATGATATCATATAGCATATTCAATTATGTTTTTAAAATGATACCTAAGAAGAATGGCCTATTTTTATTTTGAAGTATTCTAAAGTATTTTCTGATTATCCCAAGTAAGACAAAAACATAATTTTGAATCACAGACAAATTAATGCCCAGTGTTAGAGACAGTTAATTTAGGGTCTGCCACGTTCTCAAAATTTCTTACTCATTGATAATATGATTTTCTCTTCACTTTTCTTTTCACAACTCTTCTTTAACTTTAAAGCAGTGTTTTCTCATTCTTTTGAGAGATAGAGAGAGTTAGATTTAACTTGTGATTAATGGCACTTCAAAGCTCAATCTGGCCAAAAAAACAGGGATATATAACTTGGTTTATCCTTTTTCTCTTCCCAAGGTGCACAAAAACGAGCATAAAATTAGACAAATAGAGGTTAAGTAAATTGCAATGGCCAAGAAAGAATGAGCTTGAGAGCAGAATTATTTCTCTGAAATTTCTGGAGGATTACTAATTTATGTAAGACTAGATAAAGATTATTCTGAGAGAAGTATCTAAAGCTGTTACCCAGATATCTGTTAGCTTGTTCCTGTTAACTAATGGCATTTTCAAATGAACGGATTAAGACCACATATGCTGCACCTTTTCATTTTGTTTTTAATCGTCTAATTATAATGCCCAAACACAAAGCACCTCCCAAACTTAGCTTGGAAGTGTACTTCCTGAGTTGGAATTATCAAATTTTGCCCAAAGAAACTCTCTACCTACATTAACTCTGGCTCTACTTTTTCACTTTAAATAGGCAAAACTATATAGTAGTCTTCATACATTTTTTTCTACGATAAAAAATAAGTTTTTCATTTGTGGATGAAAACAACTCAGAGAAAGTTTAATGAGATAAAGATTTAATAAAGTAACATAAGGAAATATTAAAGGAAATAATCTGAAATATTTTAATAAAATATGGAACTTTAAACTAAATTAGCCCAGTAGACATTTACAGAGCATTTCCCCCAAAGATACTGAATACCGTCTTATTAGCACATGGAATGTTCTGCAGGATACACCATATGTGAGGATATAAAACAAGTACAAATTTCAAAGGTTCAAAATTCTGTCACTTATTTTGTCAGTCCACAATGAAATAAAGCCAGAATTAAATAACAAAAAGAATTTTGGAAACTCTACAAATGTGTGGAAATTAACTAATAAGCTGCTGCATGAGCATTGGGGCAATAAAGAAAATTAAGTAGTCAATAAAAAAGTTAAAATAAATGAAAATAAAAACATCCCTAAACTTATGGGATCCAGCAAAAACAGGAACCAGGAAAGCAACAATAAACCAAACACAAAATTAGTGGAAGAACTATACACTAAAAAACTGGAAAACACAGAGGAAATGGATAAATCTCTGGAGCAATACAACCAAACAAGATTGAAAGGGGAAGAACTAGAAAATGTGACAGAGAAATAATGAGTAATGAGATTAAATTAGCAATGCAAACTCTGCCAACCAAAAAAAGTCCAGAACCACTGATTTCACTGCCAAATAATACCAAACTTACAAACAATAACTAATACCAATTTTCCTCAACTATTCCCCAAAATTGAAGAGGACGGAATTGTCTGTAACTCATTCTATGAGACCAGAAATCCCCTGAAACCAAGGTTGCACCACCTAAAAAAGAAAGCCAAAGTGCAATATCTCTGATGAATACAGAAACAAAATACCTGAACAAAATACTAGCAAACTGAATCATAGCAAATTAAAAAGAGACTATACGATGATAAACTGGACTTTTCCCTGGGATGTAAGAATAGCCCAACATATGCAAATCAATAAATGTCATATTTCACAGCAACAGAATGAAGGACAATAACCATATGATTACCACAACAGGCACAGAAAAAGCATCAATAACATTTGGCATCACTTTGTGATATGAACTCTCAACAGACTAGGAATATAGGGAATGTATCTTAACATAATAATGGCCACAAATGACAAGACCACACCTAACTTCATACTGAACAGGGAAAAGTTGAAAGCCCTTCTTTTTAGGACTGGAACAAACAAGGATGCCAAATTTGCCAGTCAACATAGTACTGGAAGTCCTAGTCAGACCAACCCAGCCAGAGAAAGAAATAAAAGGCATTCACATTGGAAAAGAGAAAGTCCAATCATTGCTCCGGTAAGCACATGATCTTAAATCTAGAAAAACCTCGACTTCAGGCTCGGCGCCTGTGGCTCAAGAGGCTAAGGCACCAGCCATATACATCTGAGCTGGTGGGTTCGAATCCAGCCTGGGCCCACTAAACAACAATGACAGCTGCAATCAAAAAATACCCAGGCATTTTGGTAGGCGCCTGTGGTCCCAGCTACTTGGGAAGCAGAGGCAGGAGAATCGCTTGAGCCCAAGAGTTGGAGGTTGCTGTGAGCTGTGATGCTATAGCATTCTACCCAGGGTGACAGCTTGAGGCTCTGTCTCAAAAAAAATAAAAATAAAAATAAATCTCGACTTTACAAAAAAATTCTTAGGTTCTGATAATTTGGTAAAATTCAAGGATACAAAGTCAACATAAAAAAGCAGTAGTGTTTCTATACACCAATAATGAATTAGCTGAGAAAGAAATAAAGAAGACAACCCCATTTAAAATAGATGCATAGAGGGGCGGCGCCTGTGACTCGAAGGAGTAGGGCACCAGCCCCATATGCCGGAGGTGGTGGGTTCAAACCCAGCCCCAGCCAAAAACTGCAAAAAAAAAAAAAAAAAAAAATAGATGCATAGAAATAAGACTAACCAAGAGAATGAAAAACCTCTGTAAGGAAAACTATAAAATACCGAAAAGAAAAAGTCAAAGAAGACATAAACAAATGAAAAAATATTTCATGCCATTGCTCAGAAAAATTAACATTACTAAAATGACCATATTATTCAAACAATCTATAGATATAATATACTCTTTATCAAAATACCTATGCTGTTTTTCACAGAAATATACAAATGAATAGGGAACAATAACAACAACAAACCTTGAATAGTCAAAGCACAAAGCAATCCTGAGAAAAAAGAACGAAGCTGGAGGCATCATAATACTCTCCTTCAAAGTACATTAAAAGGTTATAGCAACATAAACATCATGGTATGGGTATGAACAGAGATCCATAGACCAGTGGAAAAGAACAGTGAACCTATATACAAAACTAAGTTTAGTTTATGGCTGACTAATTTTTGACAAAAGAACCAAGAACACACATTGGAGAAAAGACATTCCTTTAATAAATGATGCTGAGAAAAACTGGTTATCCATATCAAAAAAAATTGAAACTGAAATCTATCTCTCATCACATGAAAGATTTTACTAAAGTGAATTAAAAACTTAAATATAGGGTGGCACTTGTGGCTCATTGGGTAGGGCACCAGCCCCATATACCAAGGGTGGCGGGTTAAAACCTGACCCCAGCCAAATTGCAACAACAAAATAGCTGGGCGTTGTGGCAGGTGGCTGTAGTCCCAGCTACTCCGGAGGCTGAGGCAAGAGAATCGCCTAAGCCCAGGAGTTGGAGGTTGCTGTGAGCTGTGTGACGCTTCAGCACTAAAGTGAGACTCTGTCTCTACAAACAAACAAACAAACAACAACAACAAAAAATACTACTAGAAAAAAATATGATAAACATTTCAGGACATTAGGCAAACTTTTTATGGGTAAGACCTCAAAAGCAGAGGCACAAAAACAGAGATAAATAAATGGGACTGATTCTTCACTGCAAAGGACACAATCAACAAAGTAAAGAGACAACCTACTGAATGGCAGAAAATATTTTCAAATTATTCATTCAGCAAGGGACGATTATCTGGTATATACAAGGAACACAAACTACTCAACCCCAAGAAATCCAGACAATTCCATTAGAAAGTGAGCAAGGAACATAAACAGACATTTCTTAAAAGAAGGCATACAAATGGCCAGCACACATATTTTTAAGAAATGCTCAGTGTCACTTATCATCAGGCAAATAAAAATGAAAAATACCATATCCTCTTACCTGGGTTAGAATGACTGCAATTAAAAAGACATAACAGATGTTGGCAAGGATGTTGGAAACTCTTTTCATACACTATTTGTGGGAATTTAAATGAATATAGTCACCATGAAGAACAGTATGGAGATTTCTTATGAAATTAAAGATAGAATTTCCATATGATCCAGCAATATCATTACTGGATATTTGTCAAAAAAAAAAAAAAGAAGTATATTGAAGGGTTATATGCAGCCTCATTTTCATTACAGCAGTATTTATAATAGTAGCAAAGATATATCAACAGACAAACACATAAAGAAAATACAATATATACATACAATGGAATTTTATGCAGCCATGAAATATAATGCCATTTGCAGAAACATGGATGGAACTGGAGAACATTGTGTTAAGTGAAATAAGCAAAGCATAGAAAGACAAATATTTCATGATCTCACTTACATGTGGGAGATAATAATGTTGATCTCATAGAAGCAGAAATGAGAATGATAGACACCAGAGGCTGAGAGGGGTGTAGGTGGAGGAGGAGCTGATTAACGAAGAGGAACATACAGTGAGATAGAAGGAATAAGTCCTAATGTTTTGCACCAGAGCAGGGTGGCTATACTTAACAAAAATGTATTATCTATTTCAGAATAGCTAGAAGATAGGAATTGAAATAGTCCCAAGACATAGAAATGATAAATACTCAAGGTGATGGATACTCCCAATACCCTCTCCTGATCATTATACATTCTATGTATGTAACAAAATATAACATGTACCCCATACCCATGTACAAATACTATGCATCAATTTAAAAAGTGGGAAGAGAAAGAGAGAAGGAATAAAGAAATCAATGAATTAATAGTAAAAATAGTCCTTATTTAACTATGTCCATATGCAATTTTGTTAAGATTAGCTATTAGGAAAATGAATCACCCATTTTTTGACAACTCCACCTCATATGAATGAAGAGGTCACTTTTTTAATGGGTCATTTTGTTGATTTTTATCCACAAGCAGTTCTTACCTGCTCTTGTAGGTTTATCTGCAGAAGCTTCAGAGATATCAAATCAATCAGAAACAGCAGTTGCTGGGTGAATCACAAAAAATCAAGTCACAAAGAATGAGAAGAAAAATGTGCATTTTACTTAAATGTAGATTGCACCTCATTATCTTGGGTTTCTAGAAACAAGTTCAAACATTTTTGGATGAAACCATACAACCTACCATCTCTCTGGACAGTTTCAAAATTCCAAAAGTTTATTTGAGCCTCGGACATAAGGGAAAAGGGTGACAGTGGATGGAAAATCCTTATTTTTGTTAGTTTCACTGATGGACTATTTCAAAAGTTGAAACTGACATATCTGTCAATTTTTATGAAAGGCAATTTTTCCACAGATGTCAGGGAATTTCAGCAGGAGCCGATAAGAGAACATGCAGAGAAACTTATAGAAAAATGGTAGAAACAATAGATTGTTAGTATAACGATCATGGGCTATACTGTTTTTGTTTGTTGATTTGAATTAAAATTGATACAGACTACCCTAGAGTTGAAACCTAGTGTAGATTGTTAGTGAGTGTTTAGATTAGTTTAATATGAAATCTTTCATTGAATGACGCCTGCAGGTTAAAGTTGTGATCTGTATACTACACGCTGTGGTCCGCCACCAGATCTTTAAGGCCAATGTGCACACATGTAGTTTCTCAATAGGAATTTCTTTCTATCATAAGGCATCACAGTGCCTGGCTGTTATGAGGATGCAAAGACCTGACACTGGCACCTCAGTTGGAACAACTTTGAGTCATCAGCTCAAATCCCAGAGAAGAAGCTGAGGCCTTTGCTGCAACTGCTTTGTAGAAAATGCTCAATCCCATTCTACCTTCCCATGATGGTGAGGTTTATTGTCAACTTGGCTAAACTATGGTCTTTGGTACTTCAAATACTTGACTAAACTATGGTCTCAGTACTTCAAAATATTAATCTTAGTGATATTGAGAAGATATTTTGTAGATATGATTAAAGCCCATAATCAATTGGATTTAAGTAAGAGATAATTTTAGATACTTTATAATATGCTTAGGTCTAATTCTGTTAGTTGAAAAGTGCTCAGAGTAGAAATGAAGCTTCTTGATGAAAAATCTTGCCTTTGGAAAGTGGCTTTAGCCCACGGGCCCATGGTCAGAGTTACAGCCCTCCTTTCCTTACAGACTGCCCTATAAATTTCAGTTTTGACTAGACAACCAATAAATCTCTTCATTCATATCTCCTACACGTTCTGTTCCCTGGCTGAATCCTGCTGGATACATTACCTCATTTCTTCACAAGCACTTTTCTCTAGAGCATTCCTGGTACATTGCACATAACTCCAGGGAACACAGACTAAAACAGTACATTTTAATCGTTCAATTTTCTTCATCAAAACTAATTCCTTGAACTCATTGCTTAGACCAGCAAATTGCATCAATAAGTTCTATTGAGCAAGTTTATTTAGAACTACCCTTGAGTACAATGGTAGTTCATTTATGCACATGTATTTTTTTTTCATGCAACTTTTACCCTTTCTGGGTTTTTTAACCAGGTCTTTGTTTGATTTTATCCCCTTGAAAACTAATAGTCAAATTCTTTCTTAATTCTTTATCATCTTTTGGATGCCTTCCCCATAAATTACTATATTTTTGAGTGATCATTTCCAATGAAATCCTCATGCTTCTTAAAACTAATTCAATAACCCAAGTTAACTCCCGCTTAATAGTTTTTGGAGTGACTATTTCCAATTCCTCAAATTATTCTCCAACTCTGTATTCCTTTCACTCTGAAAAGAAAGGCCATTTTCTTTAACGTTTCCTAATAGAATTAGAAATCACCAGATTGGGCTTCCTGAAATTAATAGCTATACTAGCACATCAATAGAAATCTTTTTTCATTTCAGTCATGATGAAAAATAAAGATCATTTCTCTCCTACTGACTAGGATAGGAATTCTTAAGCTTTGTACTCTGGGTCCTGTTTCTTTTGGCTCAGTTGGGGACCTTACCTCATCCATTATTCTCTTTTTCTATAGAATAAATCCTTATATCTTGAAAAGTGATAATTTTTGCTTTTCATAGTCATTTCTGTGGAACTACCCTCAAACTTCCTAAGAGTTGTTACCTGCATTAGCTACTCATCTGTTAATCATTTTTTGGATTGTTCCCTGGGCACTAGACTTAATGGTTTAATTTTTAAAGATTACTAATTACTTTATTAGTGTCAAATAAAATAAATACCTTTTAGTCCTTAGAAGCAATGCTTGATATGCTTAAGTATACTTGTCATAAAATAATTTATTCTGTAAGCTTCTTTTAATAATATTTATGAATTAAATTTGTCTTCTGAAGTGGCTCCTTTGCAGAATTCTTCTTTTACAAATTCATTCACAACTTTTTCTCAAGATTTTATTTTGGATTGTATTTTCATCTTAATCACACATTTTTACTCAGTGATCTTAATATAATTAGTTTCAAGTACAACCTGTTTACTATTAACAAAGTCTAGCAAATGTATCTCTCTTGATTTGAGGGTAACAGAGACCACTTCCAACTGGACGTATTAATAAGGTAAATAATCACCTTTCCCTCAGAAAAATCTGTTTTCATGTTGTGTTTTTTTTTTACTCAGTACATGCAAAATTTTGTCCAGTCAATTGTCCTGGCTGAACACTTGCATTTACTCCCTAACATGACTTATTTTCTCATCCCTGTCATATGTAATCAATCAAAATAGCCCTAATTAGAAGTTTCATTTTTGGGTCCCCATGTGTTTCCAACAGGAATTTCTCTATTTTCCATCACTGGCCACATCTTGCATCTTGACCATGAGAATAAGAAAAATTATTTCAACTTGGCAATTAGGTATCTCCACATTTTTTGGCTGTGTAATTTTTATTTTAAATTGCACTGGTGCTTTTTTCCTCTCCATTGGTGTTTCCTAACTCTCTCCTAGGATGGCATTGGAGAAAATAGAGAAACATGGTACTGGAGGAGGACTCAGATCCAGCTACTGCCTTCTGGACTATCTGAGGATCCAGAGTGTAGGATATTGCCCTGGTCTTATCCATCGATGTCCTGTTTTGTTATATGCAAAGAATGTGTGGTCGATTGATCTTGTCACTGCTATGTGCTGCCGAATCCCCAGGCTTCTGAGACAGCATTTTTTCATGAAGTTTCTCCACTTTGTAGCCTTCTTCTTCTGACCCAAAGTGTACCCAAGGTCTATTTTAATTCATTTGTTCTTTAAGAACCTCCATATGGGGTGGTGCCTGTGGCTCAAAGGAGTAGGGTGCCGGTGCCGGCCCCATATGCTGGAGGAGGCAGGTTCAAACCCAGCCCCAGCCAAAAACTACAAAAAGAAAAAGAACCTCAATATCTGTTCACCTGCCCCTTTCTCATTCATTTGAGAAGCCCAAACATTCTCAAACCTTGTTGTATTTCATGTGACTCTGTTAGGCTATTTTGGCTCCTCTCTCAACCATCCTTAAAATAGTTAAATGGTTCTCAATCAACGCTGATCTACTCACTAGGGGATATTTGAAGATGCCAGGAGGCATTTATAATCATCGTGACTAGAGTGCGGTGCTAGTGCTATCCAGTTGGTAGGAGCCAACGATCTAGTTACACACACTGAAAGATTCCAGTCAGCACCCTAGGATAAAGACTATATGCCCGATGATGTTAGTGCTCAGGTTGAAAAATTTTAGTTTAGTGTGTTTGTATCATGTAGGACCTGACGATATACGAAATGCAGTGCTTCTCTGAGAGACATCTAGATTACCCAGGCTGCCTCACTCAAGGAGTGAGGAGGAGCAAGTCTCAATAATCTCTGTTTCTTCTAAATTTGTTTAAATTTTTCTACCAGTTTATTTTTCTCTACTCCTCCACGCCACTGGAAATATTAAAGTTCTCGCTATTACTTTGCATTCTTTTTGAACAAAGACAATCCTTCAGGCTTATTGCTTAGCTATCAATATTAATATTTGAGCTTGATTTTTGAAATTGAACAACTATTTCTTTGACCTAGGTATTCCCTCTCACTTTACACTCTGCCTAGCTACAAGGCAGTGATTCTCCCATTCCTTTTATTATTATTCTCCAAATACTGCCAAGACTCCACCACCTTGATTTCAGAAACGTTGTCCCATGTACCTTTATAGCTCTAGCTTCACTTCACATAGAAACAATAAATGAATGTACTCATTCTTCTTAGGTAAATGAAGATTTAACGAAGGGTGAACAAGTGGCCTTATCCTGTATCACTTCTTTCATATTTCTCCACTTTCTAATTTTTATCTTTGGGACCACCACTTAGTTACCTCGCAGAGAGCAAGGTATCCTTGATAACTATCTGTGACTCTTTCTCCCTGACTCTTCTCAAGGGCTCTCCATCCTTCACCAAGACCCCCGTTTTTGTTGTTGTTGTATTTTAACATATTGAAGAAAAAAATGTGAAATTTTAACAACAAATAAAAGAATGCTAGGCATTAAACTTGATTTCTCTATTTGTCTTCCTTCTTTTCTCCTTTCTTCTGCCTGATTTCCCCCCAGAATCTTTTCTCCCTCTTATTTTCTATGCTCCCATCTCATATCACTTACCCACATTTCCTTCAAATCTCTGCTCATCTGTCCCCGATTTCACCCATCTCACTCATCCATCTTTTGTCTCAGTCATTCTTTCTTCCATCTCCTCCTCTATTTTCCTTTTCTTTTGTGTCACAGCATTTTATTTCTCAAGCAGTCTGAGTAGTTAATAAATGGGCTGAATACACACACACTGCTCAGGCTCAAAATGAACTCTGCATGAAACATCTGTATGACCTAAGGCAAGACAGTTAACCTCATCTAGAAGGAGGAGGAGGAAGAGGAGAAGGAGGAGGAGGAGGAGAAGGAGAAGTGGTGGAGGACGAGGAGGAGGAAAAAAAAGGTGACAATTTTATTAAAGAAATGGAGGATTATGAAGAATAAATGAGTTACTGCATGTGAAATGCTCCCAAGGGGGCCTACCATATCATAATTAAAACACATATGATACTCCAAATATACACTATATAGCTCTGTTTATCTGTATATCTTCTGTCTTTCACTTATTTCATCTCTCTCTCCTTTTTACACTTTGTCTCTTCTCTCACTCTTTTTTTCTCTCATTCTTTCATTCTTGTTTCCTATGCTGCTGCCTTTCTTTTTTCTCGTAATTCTCCAAATTCAAATTATTGTACTTCTTAAACTTACAAGTTAAGAGCCTACAAAGATACATTTTGCATAAGCATTTTTAGTTGGACCCATCCCCAGAGAAAATACTGTTGTATTTGAATAGGTTATCTGGTTATGTTCTTCTATCTACTTTTAGAACAGCATAGTCTTCTGAGTTTTGCTTTGGGGATTAAAGTTATTAAATCCTAACCCTTAGGAATGTGCCTTTTCTTTCATGATCTAATAGATTATATTTATAATCTCTGTGATTTAAATTGTTTTACATTGCTGGTATTTCTCTTCCTTTATCAAACATCAAACCAGCTTTTCTGGCAGGTTGAAGATTTTATCTTATTATTTCCTCTCTAGAGATTCTTTTTCCTAAGAAAAGGAAATATTGTACAAATATTGTACCACAAATATTGTAAAGATGTAATGAAGACTTCCTTCCTACCCATTCTAGTCATTAGATTACCTGATCCGTATTTCAAAATATAAGTAACATTATAGGGCGAGAAGTGGGCTTCAAAATTTTGATATTAACAAACTTGAGCCTGAGAATGATAATAGGAGTACATGGCTTATACATGAAGAGATTCTTAACTAAGTCTAAGTGGTAATTCTCTTCTTTAGTTTGATCATTGTAGATAGAAGCATAGTATTGGCTGACTTTTCAGAGGTCTCAAGCAGGAAAGGCTACCTACTGCTCTGAACGCCTATGGTGGTAGGTGGCGGTGGGGGGTGGTGGTGGCGGAAATGTTCAGTAGATTATATAAGAAACTAGTCCGAGAAATGTCTAGATAGAAATAAGAAGATTAGCAGAGACAGGATGTCAGTAGAATTAGAACACAATTCCAATTACCCACCCAGCCATAGGGACCTAACCTGTGGGCTGCAACGTTCCCTCACTAAGCTCCTAAAAAAGTGTTGTTTGATTCATGATTTAGTGCTTTGCCATCCTGCACCCTGATAGTCTTCTTCCATAACCAAAAGACCACCTGTTTAATTGAGTCATGAATTAACGTATCACTTTTTTACTTTGTATATGCACACCCACAAAATACTAATAAAAACAGCTCTTGAGAATTCAGTTGGGGGAAGCCACCTATCTGTCTCACTATAGGCCAATCCAGTGTCAGTCTATTCTGGTCTCAATAGAAACTCTGCATGTGAATTTCTCCTGGACTGCTTCTCACAGCCTCCTACCCAGGAGGTCAGGAGAGACCCCACTTGGGGATTTCAGTCAGGCAGTGTAGTGGCTCCCTTCTGCACCATTAGACAACATCAGAAAACACTCTGGAAATACTCTTCTTCCAAGGAGAAATACCTTGCCCTAAAGGGTTATATTATTAAGAGTATTATTCCCATAACTGAGACATAGGTCTTATTTGAGGCTTAGGGTTTATTTATATTTTTAGTTATATATACTATCTCTTTAAATATCTTGAGACTTCTGTGGTGACTCACACATGGTTAATCTTTGAGAATGGTCCATGAGCTGACGAGAATAAGTTGTATTATACTGTCCTTAGATGAAATGTTCTGTAAATACCTATTGGTCCATTTGGGCTGTAGTTCAGATTAAGTTTGATGTTTCTTTGCTGCTTTTCTGTCTGGATGATCCATCCAGTGCTTAAAGCAAAGTGTTGAAGTCTCCAGAATTTTCTGTATTTGGCTCTATTTCTCTCTTTAGCACTGGTGCTATGTATCTGGTCTCTCTAATGTTGGGTGCATATATATTTAGAATTGTTAGATCCTCTTGCTAAATTGACCCCTTTATCCCTATCTCATGACTTTCTTTGTCTCTTTTTTAAAGTTTTTGACTTCAAATATACTTTATCAGAGAGTTATATAGTTACCTGTGGTCTTTTTTGGTTCCCATTTTCATGGAATATATATTTTTTTCATTTATTTATTTTCATTGTATGTGTCTTTATAGGTGAAGTGAAGTTCTTGTAGACAACAAATAGTCAGCTCTTGTTATTTCACTCATTCAACCATTCTATGTATTTCAATTAGAAGGTATGATCCATTTTCATTCATGGTTACTATTCATAGGCAAGGATTTACTCTTGACATGCTGTTATTTGATATCTGTTTGTTTGTGGTCCTTCCTTTTTCCTTCCTTTCTTCTTCTCTTTTTTTCTTAAAGATGATAGTTCCTGGTAGGATGTTTTCATCTCTTGCTTTCTATTTTTTCTGTATCAGTTGTAGGCTTTTCCAATTTGAAGTTTGTAAGAGTTTCTATTTTTTTCAAACAATGTATTTTGAAGAATTGGGCTTTTGGGGACTGGAATATCTCAATTGACGAAGGCTGTGGTCATGGGATTTGGACTTCCTGGTTATCATGAGCATTGCAGCCTTCACTGGTAGTTGCTCCAGGGTCATATTCCTGCCCACAGATGACCAGGGGTCAGTGATTCTGAATCATCATCAAATGATGAAATTTGCCATGAGTAACTAAATTTTCATGGCAAATGAAATCAAATGTTTTGTGAATATCTACAGAATCCTATGAGCAAATTAAAAACTACTGTTTTAATCTTAATTATAATTCTGTATTTTATAAAATAAGGAATGGAGACATGCATATTAAGATTAAATCATTATTTAACATCTAAATTTAAGAGTTATTTAAGATTAAAATACATAACAGGATTCTTTCCACCATAGTATTCGGCTCATCCTTTGATAGTCACTGCATGATTACACTGCAATGAGAATTATGACTTATGGGGTATTCAATACCTCAATACTTGCATGATAGTTTTCTTGTGTTGGATACATTTTTATGTTTTTTAGGGGGCTTATAAATATCACTGTGCTCTGATGCTGAGAGAAATATTGTTTTCTGCCACCATGGTTACCTTATAAAAGTTCATGAAAAAATCTGTTCTTTATAATACATTCTCTGTTAACTCTTGCAGAAAGAGTTAAACCTTAATGAAAAGTAATCAACCTATAATATTCCTACTTCCTGATTAGACAAGATATCATTTTCTTGAATTAGAAACATAATACTTATAAGGAAAGAAGTGAGATAAATTTTTCCTAACTAAAACTGCTAAATTGAAAACAAATAGTTTCCAGTATAAAAACGTATTTTTCTCTAAAGAGTTAAATTATTTCTAACAAGTCTTTACTATATGGCTCTTTTTTATTTATTGTTATTGTGTATATTGAAAATGCTATACTTTTTGTGTAAATCAAAGAAGGAATTCATATAATAAAAATTGAAAGAGGGACAACTATAACGGAAGGTTGGCATTAACTACAAGCTGTTTCCCACCACAAGGTACAGTTACAGCATCTTCAAATCAAACTCATGTATTTACTGTGCTGTGCTTGGCTTCTCACCCTTTGCAATTTACTTTTAGATATTCAGCCTCAATACATTTTTTTGTAGCCACTAAACATCTCAAGATTCTTATTTTGTATCATAAATTTCTCGAGTACATTTGAGAGTTCAAGAGACAATGGCAAATATTAAAAATCGGATCTAGGCTATGATATATATTTAAAAAACCCTCAAAAATGTAATATAATTTACCCAAGTTTTATATTGTTTTTCTTTAACAACCTTGCCAGTAACCTTTAAAACTCAGTTACAAAGTGATAATGTGTGACATTTTACTATATCATTGGTGAGCATGTCATGCATAATCTCTCCCTGGAATGCAGTGTGAATGCTTTAATGACTCCAAAGAAGTTGTTGGTGTAAAACAAACTGAAATAAAAGCCTCTGGCAAAATGTTGATGCTTTGATCACAGCTCATGTGAGAAAAAAGCACTACTAGTGGTTTATGACAGTCCAACAAGAAAACTTTATGTGGCATATGAAATATAAATATAAAAACGGCAGGAACCTAAGTTAATGGACATTCAACATGAGTATTGCATTTTCGAAGTTTGTTTGCCCATACTTTTCTGGTCATACCTAACCAGAGCAATATTTGATTAGCAGAAAAATAAATATTTAGATACAAGGTAATTTTGGGTAGCTGACTTTAATACAACTAATGAGCACAATAACATTAAAATAAGGCCCTCTAAATGGGCTATCCAATCAGAATCAGAATGTTAACCATTTCCTATTAAATTGCATTGCCCTTCCTTCAAACTGTTTTCTTTCCTTTTTTTCGTAAATTTATTCATACCTCCATCCTCACTCTTTTCCATGGAAGCCACAAAAAGTGGTATTATAATGAATTCATATTCAATATCTTATCAATATTTCATTAAAGTAGTTTAGTACTACAACTGTAAATATACACAACAAATTTTATTTCACTCTAATGACTGGTCAAAATTGTCACTACTTTCCTTGTAATGTCAAAATAGCCTTTAGTTTAGCTATTTGTTAAATTTATCTTTTCCCCACTTAAGCTTTAATACAGATTATTGAAATGTTCTCCTTAAATTTGTTTAAAACATGTTATCATCTTTAGTATTATAAGATAATTTTTGGTTTTGCCTTTATGTGCACTGTATAATACTTGAAATATTACAGTGATGCAAATTTGTGTATTTTAGGTGCATTTGTGTGTATTACACACTATAAATAAGAATGTTTATTTTTGTAGTGATAAACCACAGGAATGTGTGTGTGCAACTTCTTTAGTGGGTAATGCCTGACTTTCATTTCAACAAAATAAATTAATTTTTTATCCAAGAATCTAAACACTGTTGTAAGAAAGACGTACTTTCCCTATACTGATTTCACATACCATTTAGTTTCAATTTTTCAATGGAATATGTGGACCAATTTGGTACTTTCTCTTTGTGTCGTACAATATAATAGCACTCTAGAGATAAAGACATGTCACTCTAAGGTGACAGAGCTAAAATTATATATAAGAAATTGCTAAAACCCAGATCACCTGTTTGTTCTCTACTGTAGTAGCTTCCCTTTTTTACAGACAAAAGAAAACATACAACTAGGAAGGGTGTTTTATGTCAGCGTCTTTTGTGGGTCATCCTTACACATGCTAGCTCCTCATCTCTCTCTACTTTCAACTGTCAGACAGTCCACTGAGTCTGCCTGTGGATGTTTCATCAAAAGCCTCTCTACGGATTTCTGAGTGATGTGAAATCTATGAGGTTAAAAACCCATACGTTAGCTCTTTTTACTGGGGGACTTATATATCTCACATGATTCAGAGGAAAATAGGCATTTCGATAAATATATAAGTAAATAAATGAACAGAAGATGATACCATAATGCACTAATTCAGTTCCATAATTCATTACCTGATATGTGCAATATCTTAAGGGTCATTCTTGAAGGAATTTTCCTAATCAAAGAAAAAAATAAAACAAAAACATTAATTTGTTCTCTTTTATCTACCAAAAATGAAGCAGTAATAGTTCATAACAGATAGTGAGCTGAACTGAAAAAGAAGCCTTGGAATTAAGACTTATTAAAACTGCTGAAAAATATGCACAGTGAAGTTCAAAAGTGAATATAAACTAGAAGTAAAATTAGCCTTAGAATAAAATGTTTGATAATTTTTGTAATAGCCTCAAGCAAAGACTGAAAATAGGGCAACCATAAATAACATAATAATCTATGTTAAATGTGTGTTCTTACTAAAATACAATGTAAATGACTACTATTAAATTCACGCACAGTCATCTCAGAAAATATCCATTGAAAAAATTGCCAACAATCTGAATCTTATCTTTTGTCCTAACACTGAACACTTTCCCTGAAAACCTTACATGCTCACTTTTAGAATATTGCTTTGTAAGAAGTGTAAAAAAGTGTATTAGTGTTATTTTCACATCAGTTAACTTGAATTCTTAAATGAAATGCAACTTCTGATGCTTCAGATAGTTTTTCCCCTTTAAAAGTGAAAAAGGAATTTATTTTTGTTTTTGCTGTTAATATTACTTTTTATATTAGCAACAGAAACAGTAACAAATCAAGCTTTATTTTTCAATTTTATTATTTGGAGGCACTGAGATATAGGGAAGAATACCAGCCTTGGTATCAGGCAGCAGATGGTAGATGTCAAGTATAGCCTGAGACCTGGATCATGTTCCCTACCGTCTCTTTCCTTATAGGGTTATTTCACTATAAAGTATTTTTTGATTTTTTTCTTTGTTTAATGGACAAATAACAATATTTCTCTTACCATCCTGAATGGAACCAACCATGGCAAAAATTTCAGACGTGGAGGACAAATATATTAATCAATATTACAAAATAATAACATTGATAGTGGCTAAGAAATATTATGTGTATTTTGCTAGGCACTCTTCTAATTGCTCTACACATTGTAACTAATTAAGCTACCAATCCTTTTAATGTTAATCCTGCCAAATTTGCTTGTAAAACAAGGATACAGTCTGTAGTTTAATTATTCTCAGCAGTTCCATATGTTTTTATCACTGCCCATCCCCTCCTGTACTCCACATTTTACTCATAATTAAATTATTCATTTTATCACGGGGAGAACAGGGAAGCTATAGAACTCTCTTATATGGATAGGGCATTTACTCATACTTGAAGAGAAAAATAGAGCAATCTTTATGATACGTTACGCCATAAAAAAATGGACTCTTTCTTTTCTCTATTTTATCTCTCAGGTAAATGATAATTTCCCCCATGGAAATGTGTGATGTATGGAGAGGAAGCAAAGATCTGAATTATTTCTCCTATATAATTCTTCCAGCCATGGGAATATGTTGCAAAGTAGCCATAAATATTCACTCCAAAGAATTGGTTCCCAATAAATTAAAATTAATAATTTGGGCAAATTCTTAAATATTTCAGGACATTTTAATTTGTATATATATATAAATGTTAAATGATAATTTTCCTTGTATATCATCGTAGAATAGTTGTTCTAAACTGTGAAAATATCAAACATTTATGTTTGAGTACCTTTTTTGAAATGAATCTTATACCTATGTGATGTGTAAACATTAATGTGGAATATATAGAAATCTTCGTTTCTCTCAGAGACATTTAAAATGTCCCATATAGATAAAATGTACATTAAAAGTGAGAAAAACTACCATTTGCCTTTTTTGACATATTTTTAAAGACCAAATATAGTTTGAAATGATTATGTGAAGTTAATTTATACCATTTTTATAAAAGTCAAGAGTTTACCTAAATTTTATTTTAAGTACTCAATAATTCAGAAATACTCTACATAGAGTAAGGCTGAAGATATTTTTATCATTTACTCACTGAAGAAAGCTTTAACTATGGATTCAAACACTACATTATCTTTCTGTTTTGCAATAACCTCACTACTAATAAAAGTCACAAAGACACACACATGTTTATCTAATTTGAAAATACGGGATTAAAAATATGGTAAGTGTTTTATACTATTCTAAATGTTCATAATAGAACTGTTAATCAAAAATTCTATTGTAAAGTTTTAAGACCCAAAGAAATTATTTATTTGCACATAAATTTGCACAACTTAAATGTTTATTTGAGTCTTCTTATACAAATTTAATATCCCACCAAATACATTAAAGTCATTTCAATTTCACATTATCAAAATAAAATTCTCTTTAAATGACTTTAACTGGTTATAAAATGCTTTTAATATTTCTATTATATTCACTTTAACATTGTTTTTAGTCTATTAAGGTGATGCATTTAAAAATAACAGCATTCCTAGTTGATACTCAGATAATAAAAAGAAATAGTAAAATGTGAGATTTTCCAAATTGTTTTACTAATCCTCTCTTACAATGTCCTAAACAGACATATAGTTCTTCAGAAAATAACTCACTAACTGGAAGACAGTAATGTTAAAATATATGTAAGTTATATCACATTCCATTACTGTAAAAGATTGTTTCCAGGAAGAAGTCATCTGACATCTACCATCTCCTCTTATTTTCAGTGAGTGCTAAATCTCTATGTTATGGATCGTACCTTCAATTTACACAACTATCTACCTTTCTATTAATTAGAGCAACATGTTCGATCTGTGTGGCTTAGCTCTATACAGGGTGATTAGTCAACATACAGGTAAGCAAAAATGAACTTAGCACTATGTTAAATTGTGATTAAAAATTATTAAAGAGAAAAAGGTTTATTTACGTTATGTGAACTCCAGCACTACTAATTCAGAGGTTGCATTTTACCCATCTGAGAGATGAATTGGCCAAAGGGTATCACAGCCAGTGCAAGGCAATTAGCATGAATCCTTCACAGTTGGCCAATATGACCTTTTAAATAAACTGAAATCTATGCCATTTTCTGCTAGCTGCCCCACTCAAGGATCCTTTGAGACAATTGAAAGGACTCAAGATAACAAAGGAGGAGGTCCAGGGCCCCCTGCCTCACTAGCAGCTCCAATGCAAACATCCCCATTGAAGCCTCAGTTTCAAATTGACAGCAAGCACCCAAGAGTCTAGGGTTCCATTCCTCCCCCTTAAAGACTCAGATGAAAATTGACCATGGGGATTCTATCAGTGCCAAGATATCCTTTAAAACCAAAGACTGGGGCTCCGATATTTGGAATGGCATGGCTAAGTAGAGATAGGATTATCATGGGTTTATTTTCCTACTGAAAGCCTGGGTCTGGTCTCTTGTGAGGCACCTATATGAATGTACATGTTAGAGGTATGATGCCTTAATGGGTTTGGGGGATGCTTATTTGGGAGGGCCCCATTTGCCACAGACTGTGTGCTTGCCTTAAGGAATTTGGTGAGACCTCATTTGGGAGGAACCTGTTTGAAAGAAACCATTTGTATACCTGAAACATCTAAGAACAGAGCAGGCCACCTGCTGCATAGGAGCACCAACATCATGGGCCCAGCCCTTTTGATGGTTGGCAGTTCCACTTAGTGCTAGTAGATATCTTTTCAGGCTGGGTGGAGGTTTGTCCTACCTGAATGGAGAGAGTATCTAAAGTTTCAAGCTGGGCTCCTGTTTAGAGCTGGTGGTCCAAGACAGGACCTCTGCACATGTACACCAATGAACCTTAAAGGATGACAGGATGATGGGAATCAGCAGTTCAGGAAAACAGGCCAAGCAGATGGAGAATGGCATGCTGGCAATGGATGCTGTGGGAAGGCAGCTGTAGAGATAGTTCAGCAGCTTTGCCTCAAAGAATCACCATGGCTACTCTGTGATATCTATCAGGGAAAATCTTTCTTCAAGCCATCTGCAGTGGCATAAGCCACACAGTGTCCTATGGCCATCCACGAGCTTCTTCCAGTAAACTCCCAAGAGGTATCAATAGGTACCTTAAGGATATGGACCCTCCTTTATAGTAGAGGTAACTTAACAAGTAAGCAAATCCTTATATGTAGAATGAAGATTATATGGAACCTACTCAAAGTGTATGAAGGTATCACTCCTCTGGAAAAGGGTAGCCCTTGAGAAGCAGACTTAAGTTCAGCCTCTAAGAAATAGTTTATAAGAAATCCTTCCTATCATTCTGAGGTATGTACTACATTGCTCCTCCTCCCAGAGATATGGAAAGGCAAAATTAGCAATGGAGCACCTGTTACAAAGAAAATGGCCTAGAAAAAAATTGGCAAAAATATTTACTATATCTCTAACTTTGGGGGAAATGAAATCTGCAGCTGTGCCTGAGGCCAGTGGTCAGGGAAGAAGGGTCATGGAATAGTCTCTTGTTCTTTGTGCCATAGGAGATACCTCAAGGGAATCATCTATGTGGAGGTCACGATATTCTCTTAGCCAAAGATGGGATTTATTGAGGTGCAAGTCACAAGACTGGCTTAGCCGAAGATCATACGAATCCAGGCAAAGGCCATGAAATTATCTTGGCCAAATATGGGATTATTAAATCAGAAACTTTAAAAACTCTATGTCTCTGCTCAGAAGCAAGGATTTGGATCTTGAGACCATTGTCTGCCATTTTCCTCCTTTGGCAGAAAATAAAATTCTTTTTATTTTTTCTCAAAAAATATATTTTAACAAAATCTACAGTTGTTTTATATGTATATTAAAGATTGGTAAGCCTCACAATGAAGAAGGTTAGCAAAATTTTACTTACTTTATTGTCTGAGAACTGTGTACATTAAATAAGCCAAAGCAATTTTAATCAAAAAGGAAAAATTGGGAGGCATCCCTTTACCAGACTTGAAGCAGTATTTCAAGGCTACTGTAACCAAAGTAGCATGGTACTAGCACAGGGACAGAGACACAGACAACAGAACAGAAGAGAAAAACAGGATATAAAACCATCCTCATGTTTTCCATATGATCTTTGACAAAGCAGATAATAACATACACTGAGGAAAAGAATCCCTATTCAACAAACAGCACCATAGACACATATAGAGGAAGGAAACAGGGTGTGTACCTCTCATCGTTCACAAAAATTCATTTAAAATGAACAAAAGATTTAACCCAAAGCATGAAACTATAAGAATTTTAGAATAAAATGCAAAAACTCATGTAGACATTGTCCTAGGCAAAGAATTTATGAGCAAGACCTCAAAAGGCAATCGCAGCAACAACAAAAATCAAACATTAGACCTGGTTAAATTAAAAAAGCTTCCCCACACCTAAGGAAACAATCAATAGAACAAATAGACAACCTGCAGAATGAGAGCATATATTTGCATGCTATGTCCTAATAAAGAGTTAGTAATGAAAATCTATTTAAAAAACTCATGCAAATCAGCAAGAAAATATCAAACTACCTCATTAAAAGAGGGCAAGAGACACGAATAGAAGCTTTTCAAAAGATAGAACAATGTCTAATAAACATGGAAAATGCTTAGTATCTCTAATTATCAGGTAAAAGCAAATCAAAACCACAATAAGGCATCTATCACCTAAGTCGAGGGAGAATAGCTTTTATCATGTCTTGAAACACCAAATGGTGGTGTGGATGCAGAGAGAAAGGAATACTTCTATACTGTTGTGGGACTACGTGCTAGTACAACCTCTACAGAAAGTCATGTAGAAATACCTCAAAGAATTACAAGTATTTGACCCATTAATCCCACTATTGAACCTTTACCCAAAGGGAAAATAAATAGTTATCTTATCAAAAAGACACCTGCACGCAAATGTTTATTGAAGCACAATTCACAATCTGAAAGATGTGTGGAAGCAACCCAAGTGCCCATCAATACATGAGTAGATTAATAAAATGTGGTATCTGTATATCATGGAATAATACTCAGCCATAAAAAATGATGAACTAATACCTTTTGCAAAAGTTTGAGTGGAAGTAATCCTTGTTCTAAGTGAGGTTTCATAAGAATGGGAAAAATAAACATTGCATGCATTTATCATTAAACTGGAAGTAATTAATCAATACCCATATGCAGTAGTAAAACTCAAAGGAAAGCAAGCGGGTGGAAGAATGCAGCAGAGGATGAGTAAATTCACAACTAATGGGTCCAATGTTCACTCTCTGGGTGAGGGGCATGCCTAAACTATACAAACGTGATTCATAGGCTCGGCGCCCTTAGCTCACTGAGTAGGGCGCCAGCCACATACACCAAGGCTGGCAGGTTTGGGCCTTGCCTGAACCTGCTAAACAACAGTGACAACTGCAACCAAAATATAGCCGGGCATTGTGGCAGGCACCTGTAGTTCCAGCTACTCAGGAAGCTGAGACAAGGGGATCACTTAAGCCCAAGAGTTGAAGGTTGCTGTGAGCTGTGACGCCACGGCTCTCTACTGAGGGCAACATAGTGAGACTCTGTTTCAAAAAAAGGTAATTCATATAACCAAATATTTGTACCCCTGTAATATTCTGAAATAAAAACAATTAAATAAGTTCTATTGCAGGTAGGGTAAAAGAATAAAGAAAAAATACATAGGTATATCAAGGATGTAAAAGATATACAGCTATAAAACTTATGAAAACTATCTTTATGTTCATTGACATGTTTATAATGTTTGATAAATGACTTTTCTGACATTCTCAGATATAGACACTACCCTAGCTATTAAAGAGTTTACCCATTAATTGGAAAAGTACAGTGTGCTTTAAGGTTGCTGCAAAGGTCACTGACTAGGGACCTTGAATCTCTAAGGGAAGATCCTAAGTGTAGCACTCAAAGAGTTGCTAATATACTTTAGGAAACAGAATCAAATATAATTTCTAAGCTTTTGTCTTAAGCAAACAATGGGGTGGCACCACTTACAAAGATGGACAAATCTTGGGAGAAATGACAAAAGGAGATTAATCTACATTTATCTTGATAGTTCAAGCAGACAATTCTGCACATGAGTATGATCAGTGGAAAACCAAGAGTCATAATTTTTGAGACATCAACCCATAGATGACTTTAAAGCCATGGAACAGAATGAGATCATCTGGTGATAGTGATATTGTATAAGAGGTAAAACACGACTTTTAACTACTCTCTGTCTCCAGAGCAAAAGCAAAGGAGGTACATCTAAAAAGAAGAATTAGAGAAAAGCAACCAGTAAAAATCATAGGAAAATAAAGAGAATGTTGCTACAAAAGGTAAGAATACAGTTATTCTTCATGAAAGAGAGAATAGATATACCTCTTGAACATGACTGAAAAGCAAGTTAAGAAAGAACATTGACTATTAGTTTTGTCTGCCTTTGAGGCACTAAGTTTTAAACTAGAACAGTTTTAGTTGTGTTACAGTATAGTATGAGATTGCAATGGATTGGGAAGAACATGAACTAGGAGAAAAATGAATAGAGAAAATAAGTAAGTTTTGTCATAAAAACAATGAAAGAATTGGGTAGAAGTCAGAGAATTCCTTTGGGTTAAAACACTACATTTTGAAAATATAAAGAATATAACATATTAAAACGCCAATTCTCACTGATTATTTTTCAAATTGTAGTAAAGGATAGAAGTGCCAGTTTGACGTGATTAAAGGATTAAACAAGGGCCAGGGGATGAAGTGAATTTTAGGTATAATAAGTAGTACAGAGTTCATCAATGAAGAGTCATTGACATGCTTCAAGCAGGGGGATATCAGTCTGATTACTGAGTTAATCTAGTTAACTTGTTGTTAATCTGTCTCCATAGATTTTCCTTCTAGCAAATGATCAGAGTAGCATTTTGAGGCCTGATCATCCTTTCAAGGCATGTAGGGTTCTTTCAAAATACATGTACTCTAATACCAAAAGAATATGGGCACATGGTGTAATAACAGAAAAGAAACTTAGAGCAGTGCTTTGAACAATTTGGCTGCATTTAAAATAGATGATAGAGACGGTCTAAGAAATAGGGCCATATAATTATATAGATTGGAATTCATTGCAAGCTCTGAGTATATTTGGATTATAAATTTTACAATCATAATTAAGATATTTAAATGAAATGTCAACATGGTTTAAGTTTGGCATTTATTTCTTTCACTAATCTTGGAGTTTTATAAAAAAAGATATCAAACATCACATCTTCTATTAATAAAGTATTATTGCATTTTTAAAAAATGAGGACACTGAACCACACACAAGTTAATTAACTTGAGAAAATGAAGAATTAATGAGAGCAGTGACTCCAGCTTTAGTTAAGGTTAGTCAGGCAAACTGACAACATATCCACCAGTGTAATTTACACACTCCATTTATATAGTCTAGCTGGTGTTCATTCTGTAAGAGTTATGATCAGTAGACCTTAGAGAAGTAACCTAGTTTTTCCTAGTTATAAGGTCAGAAAGGTGACCCATTATTAAAAATGGCTGTCCTCAGAGTTCAATAACTTATTGCCCAAAATAATTTGATCCCTACTTCCCAGTACCATTTATTGAGAAAGAAGAAAAAGACTAGGCCGGAAAAGGCAAACTGAGATATGTTGCATGAATAATTTATTATATTAATCTAAGTTAGTCAAGTGAAGTATTGGGTCAGGAGCTTTGGGACGGAAAGAAATATATTTCTTGTTAGGGGTATAATTAGTTATCAAATGTATTTTTGGCAAATGATACCAAATATATCTCTGCATTACCTCACCTTATCCACAGGTAGAGAGTTTTGTTACTCCTAGAGCATTAGTTCTTTCCCAGGTATAGGGCAATGTTCCTTTCTAATTTCCTCCAATTATTTGCAGCATAATTGTATGGGTTGACAGTTGGCATGCAGATACAGGCACACACTATACCTACTTAATGATCATGTTTTATAATAAGCCCAGAAATCTATGCCTTTATAGGCTTGCCATTTTCCAGATTTGAATATTTTCTTTCTTTCTTTTTTTTTATTAAATCATAGCTGTGTACATTAATGCAATCATGGGGTACCTGTGCTGGTTTCATATACAACCTGAAATATTTTCATCAAACTGGTTAACATAGCTTTCATGGAGTTACCGGAACTCTGTCTTCGTTCCTGGCTGGCTTGACAAATCTGATACCGGAATTTCAGGTTCTTAGTCTGGGTGATTTGAAGAATAAATCCGCGGACCACAGATCAGTGATAAGACAAACTTTATTTACAGAAAAGAATACAAAAACACTAAAGCTCCCAGTAGAGAGAAAGAACTCAAGTGGGGAGAGAAAAGCTCTCTCCGCTTCTCTCCCAGTCTCTCCCCATCTCTCTCTCCGTCAGGGCTCTTTGTCTAGGGGAATATATAGGTGTATGGGTTCCTTGGCCAGGAAATGAATGAACAAAGTCCCTTCAGCTGGGGCAAGGTGAATGAATGTATCAATGAATGGACACAGTACCTTCCTCCAGGGCAAGGTGAATGAATGTATTAATGAATGGCTACAGTCCATTCATGCAATTGAGGCCTAGGAAATTCACATGAAATTGACCTAGTCATAGGAAATGGGGGTTCCGTAATTAGTCCTAAGTGTAAACTGAAGGAGACACCGAGGTGCCAGTGTCTCCTCTGCAGTTGTCCAGCCTTTTTGGCTATTGGAGTTTCTGATGGGCGTCGTAGGCTCCCCTCCTTGCCTATCATCCAGCCCGCTGGTTCCTCAGCTGGCTGCCACAGCACCAAAACCGCCAAGGTGGAGGCTCAGCTCTGCTGAGCTGGCTGGGGTGCCAAATGTCCTGTATCACTGTGTTTTAATTTCTTGGTTTTTTTTTTTTTTTTGTGCGTCTGCTGGAAATATTATGAGATTAGTATGAGGCTTTCAAACACATTTTATAACCAATTATTTTAAACATATGACAACTCCATTTACAAAGAAATAAGCACACAGAAATATAACAGAAATTCTATGCTTTATCTCCATGTCAGCCTGCTTTTTAAACTTCTGTTGTTTACATCCTATTTTTTTATACTCAAAAAAGTTGTTGGAGTTATTTTTGATAGATTTGTCTTTAAATCCTCCTGCTCAAGATATAAGTGGTTTATTCACTTATAGTCACTGAGTATTCTGTATTTGGGTGATTACTGTTACCCAGGAGTTGTATAGACTCAGATGATTTCTTATTGTTCATCGATATCCTTTTTTCTTTTTTTAAAATTGAAGAATTTGTTTTAGCTTTTCATGTAGGACTGGTATGGTATTGATGAAGTCCCTCAGCTTTTATTTGTCTGAGAAATTTCCTTACTTCTCCTTCACATTTGAAAAATATTTTTGCTGGATATGATTTTCAAGGACATTTTTCTTTCTTCAGCACTTTGAATATGTCATACCACCCTCTCCTGGCCTCTGAGGTTTTTTCTGAGAAATCTCCTGCTAGCCATATTGGAGCTTCTTTGTTATTTTTCTCTTTTTTCTTGCTTAGTTCAGCAGCTATTCTATATCTATGACCTTTGATAACTTGATTATTAAATACCGTGAGGTAGTCGTTTGGATTTAATCTACATGGTATTTTTTTTTCTTTCTTTAATTATTTTCTTTAAAAAAAAAAGAACTTGGAACATAGATATCATTCTGTATGTTTGCAAAGTTTTCTGCTATTATTTCATTGAAGAAACTCTACTCCAAAGTCTCCAACTCCTCTATAGGCTAATTACTCTTACATATGCCCATGTGAGGCTATTTTCCAGATCTTATAAATGCTGCATTCTTTCTTTTTCTGTTTTTTTCTCTTCTGTGTATTTCCTTTTTCTTTTTTTTTCTTTGAAACATCTTTTTCAAAAATTCAGATTAATATGAGGGCACAAATGATTGTTACATTGTTTGCATATCTGAGGTAAAGATTGACTTGTAGTCGAGCCCTTCATTCAGGGACTGTAGTATATGTGCTTATGTTGTGCCTGTGTAGTGAGAATTTAGCAATCCTTCTCCCTCCTCCCCTTTCCGTAGTGTCCCCATCCCCACTTGAATATACTTCTGTTTCTTTCTTATGTGGGCAAGCAGTGTTTTTCTATTAATTTCATGTTTATTGAATACTTTGGATACTTGCTTTTCCATTCTTGGGATACTTCTCTAGGAAGAATGTGTTTCAACTCCATTCGGATAGTTAAAAAGATGTAAGTTCTCCATCCTTTTTATGACTGACTAGTGTTCCATGGTGTACTTATACCACAATCTATTCATCTATTCATGTGTTGATGGGCACTTGGGTTGCATTCATGTCTTGGCAATTGTGAATTGAGCTGTGATAAAAATTCTAGTGCAAATATCCTTGTGATAATATGATTTTTTTTTCTGGGTAGAAACCTGGTAGTGAGATTGAGGGTCAAAGGGAAGGTCTATATTTAGCTCTTTGAGGATTCAGCATACTTCTTTCCATAAAGGCTATATTAGTTTGCCATCCTACTAGTTTGTAGAAATTTGTCAATGTCTGGATATTGAAGAGTTTGATATTTATTTTAACCTTTGCAGTCTGGTCTTGTTTGAACCTGTCCTTCTTGAAAATGCTTTTCAGGTATTCAAAGGGAATTTAGTGGTGTGAGCTAAGTCTTTGGCCATTCTCCCATATCAGCACTAGAGATATCCCAGATCCAGTAAGAGTCTGCTGTGACTCTTGTAGACTCCTGGTGGTGCTGCCCCTTGGGTTGATTTGGGAAAGATATGAGAGAATTCTCTGGATTACTAGGTAAAGTTTTCCACTCATATCTTTACTTTCTGTGCTAGCATTCTGGAGTTGGAGAAGGAGTAATATGGCCATCCCATGGTCACTGTAGCTGGGATTCTGACAGGTCACACCTGAAGACAGCCTAGTCTGAGCAAAATCCATAGTGACTGCTCCTGGCTTCCTCTGATAGTTATTCACAACTCAAGGGCTTGGTAGTCAACAGATGGTGAATTATGGCAGAACTAGGTTCTTCTCATCAAGGCAGTATGTTTCCTTCTGGCCCAGGTTGGGTTGAGAAATACCAGGAAGGGCCCAAGGCCTAGAATTAGAGTCTTCAGAAGCCTATTTCAACTTTATTTTTCCATGGCTGGATTGGTGCCTAATTTTCAAAAGAAAATTCTCTGAATGCTTCCCTTTCTTTTCTTTTTTCTTTTTCTCTTGTGTGTGTGTGTGTTTGTGGGATTCATTGACAGTATAAACAATTAGGTTACACTGATTGCATTTATTAGATAAAGTACCTCTTTTAATTGTGCCCTGCCTCCAAGATGTGTGCCATACACTGGGACCTTCCAACCCCCTCAGTGCTCCCATATCCTGGCTCCCTTTTTCCCCTATCCCCCACCTTGTATTAGATAATCTACTGTCTTCATATTAGAATTGAGTACATTGGATTCTTGCTTCTCCATTCTTGTGATGCTTTACTAAGAAGAATGTGTTCCAACTCCATCCAGGTTAATACAAAATATGTAAAGTCTCCATTTTGTAATCCTGCATAGTATTCCATGGTATACCTATACCACAACTAGTTAATCCATTCCTGGGTTGGTGGGCATTTAGGTTGTTTCCACATTTGGGTGATTGTAAATTGAGCTGTGATAATCAGTCTGGAGAAAATGTCCTTATCATAAAAGGAATTTTTTTTTTTTTTTTTTTTTTTTACTTTGAGTAGATGCCTAGTAATGGAACTGCAGCTCCCTTTCTTTCCCTAACTGGGATGAGACTCCCTGAGCTATACTTCTTGGAGGTAGGTGAAGGTGACAAAGACACTGGCCTCATCATCACAGCTGATATCTCAGTTGGCTCCAAGCCGACATGGCGTAAGAATTACCTGACAATAGCATCTTTGCAGAGTGACTTTATGAATTTCATCTAGGTCTCATGCTGCTTTTCTTCAGTTGGTAGTGAGGCTAGCTGTAACTCAGGTTTCAGTATAGATCTTTTCCCTCTGGCTGGCACCCTAAATGCTCTCTGTGTGGGCCCTGACAGGATTCTGACCTTTACTGTGTTCCCCTATGCCAGGGTATCCCTGATGTTCAATGCAAATGCTCACTGTCATCTCATCTCCTCCCCGCCTTTCTCCAGTAAGTGTGCTCCTACACTACTTCTCAGAGATGGGGGTGGTGCAGAGTAAGCAATGCAAATTGTTTTTTATGCCCTTTTCATTGCCCCCTTCATGAATATAATGTTGAAATCAGCTACTGTTACGTCTTATTTTATTTTTGGTTCTTCTGAAGCTGCTTGATTGCATAGGTATTTATTGAATTTGATGTTGTTATAGAGGGATCCCAGCTGGAGGTTTCTATTTGTCTATCTTGCTTTTCTCTTTCTAGAAATCTACATCTTCAGTTGGCACTTCAAGGTGGGTTTAAAGAACATTATAAACATCCTGTTGGGAGTCATTGTAACCTGAGACAGGATATGTTCATGATATTTCAACTTAAATTATGGAATGGTCATGGAAAAAAAGATGGAGGGAGAGATTTAGTAATTAATTTTAACTTGCTAATTCAATTTTTCATTCTATTCTTTTTTTATAGTTTCAAGTATGACATCCAAATGTTCCTTATTCCTGGACTTTCTTACTTGGAATTTTATGTATTCTTAAAATATTTTTAAATGCCATGTTCTTGTATTCAAGGGACTATTCTCAGTTCAGAATCTGATTTTAATTGCCAAACTACTACCTAGTTGCTATTACTTCCTGCTTGCTAAAAAAATAAATGGATTCAATGGAAATAATATCTCTAGGCTCCTGCCCTTTGTCTTAGCCACATGTCAGAAAAACTAACGTTTGTCTATTCTTCCCTATTAATAAGCACATATTTACTCTGATACACAGAAGCATATTTTTTCTATGGAGCATCAGATCAGCTCTCTCAGGACTTGTGCTAACAGGTCAATTTATAGAATAGAATTTCATTCACTATGCTAGTGAGTTCAACACTCAGACTTTTACTGTGCTCTGCAGATTTATGAAGTGAAATGTACTAGACATCATCTCTATGCTGGGTCTATAGACATAAAGGTATAAATTTCCTTATTAGCCCATGGGCCTTAGTCATCTAATTTATCTGAAAGAAGGAAAATATGAAACAAAATATCTATAAGACATATAGAAAAAATGTATCACGTTAAAATTAATTGACTATTATACCATGAGCAAATGCAAGATACGTCAGTTAAAATATATGCATTTAATAAAGCTTATTTGTTTAAGGTTTTACAAAAAATAGTGTGGAAGACATATGCATAGTATATAATTATGCTACCTGAGAATTATGCTACCTGAGAATGGGAGCTGCTACTCATGTGAGTATTTAATTATTTTCAATTAAATTTTTAATTTTGAGATATTTATAGATTCGTATATAGTTATAAGAAACAATACAGACAGATCCCCTGTACTCTTTACACTGTTTCTTCCAAAGGTAGAATCTTGCAAACCATCTTTATGATATATGATATATTGATATAGACAGTAACAATACAAAGTATTTCTATCACAAGGATCTCACACGTTGCCCTTATATAGCCCCAACCATTTCCCTCCTACCAGGTCCTCTCTTAATAACTGAAAACATTATTCTCTTTTCCATTTCTACAGTTTCTCATTTCAAAAGTGTTAGAATAATATAAGAAGTCTGAAAATTAAGTTCATGAACTCATCCTGGAACAAGTGCTACACACCTCATTGCTGACTATCACTATGGTCACCTTTGAAGGACTCCACCTGGAAAGCTACACATTCATACTGGTGTCTAGTCCACCCTTCAAACCAATTTTGGAGCATTTTGTCTGGAATGGCCATTAGAGATTTTGGCATATTACTCTTGAAGTTCTGAATTTCATTAAATATGTCTTTCATTCAATATTTCCTTTATCTTTGGTTGAAGAAGGAAGTCACTGAGGGGCAGAACGGGTGAGCAGAGGTTTTCCATGCAATTTTTTGCTTACTGCCTAAAATATCTCTCACAGACAGTGTTATGTGAGTGGATGCTTTGTCCTGATATGAGAGCCACACCTTTCTCCTAACAAGATTTTCATTTAAGATTTTCCTACTGTTTCTCTATGGATGTTTACCTGGTTTGCTGTGTTCGGCTGACAATTTTGTTGCACAATTCAATGAATATTTGCAATGTTTTCATCACTACTGGCCACCTTGACCTCTCTTTATCGGTGACAAATTCTCTCCTCTCAGAAAAAAATGTTTAACCCATTTTTACTTTGCCACTTTCTTCACATAAACTGCACTGTCATGTTCCTGGTTTCATTTTTACTCTTGCCAAGTTCAATAAGAAATTTATGAATATTTGTTAATTGCTCCAATTAAAACGCCAACATTCTCACAATGGAACACAAAAACACACAACAACAACAATAATAAATGCTTCTTAGCAAGATATGACTACACTTTGACATAAACACAGCTGTGAGACATTGATAGACCAAGGCTGTGAAATCTTACTGAGGTTTTGGTACAGTGATGCCAATGTAAGGACACTGTTGCAAGTTTGTGAACTTAATTGTCAAACTTCATACTTTGAAACTACTTGTGATTGGACTTCTATTCTCTAAGGATAATTCTAGGGATATTTATTCAGATTGCTGTTGTTCAGTATTATTCTATGGTGTAAATTCAACGGTGTTTGTTTAACATTTTAATTAAAGGTTAACAGCAATCTGTTTTTTTAGCTAAAACAAATAAAGCTACTATAAACATTTGTGCAACTGCTTTGTATAAAACAAACAGAAATCTTTGTGTCTTCAGGGCACTCACCAATCCATTATTCAAAAACTAAACTAGATTTTAAGCATCCTTGCCTATATTTCATACTATCAATATATATATTATTAAATTTAATTTACCAATTTTGGTAAGTATGCAGTGATATCGCAACGTGATTTAATTTTTACTTCCTATTGGCTAGTGAAGTTAAACATGTTTTTCTTTGCTATTTGCATATTCATTTAGATGAAGTATCTATTCATATTTTCTTCCTAGTTTCAAGTGGACAGATTTTTTTTTAAACTGGTGAGTTTTGAGAAGTATTTGTATATTCTAATCTCTTATGAAATATGTGCATTGAAAAATCTTTTCCAGTAAATAGATCAGCTTTTCCTCTTCTTAATGGTATTTTTCACAAATCACTTTTGTTTTGTGAATTTTGATTGGGCATATTTTAATTTTATGTGTAGCAATTTTGAGGTCAAGTGTAATAACTCTTCATCTAGTTACAGACCTCAAAAATTATTTTTCTATGTGTTCTTAGTAAAATTTTGTTTGTGTAAGGTGTGAGACTAAGGTCAAGGTTCAGTTTTTTTGCATGTGGATATCCAAGATCACCAGTGCTGTGTTTTGGAGTCTATATATTTTCTGTTGAATTGTTTATTCAGCTTTGTAAAAATCAGATGAGCGTATTTGTGTGTGTGTGTGTGATGGGTTCTCCATTCTGTTCCATTGGCCTAAGTGTTCATCCCTCTGGCTTTACTATACAGTCTGGGTTGTTATAACTGCATAATTAGTAGATTAGTAGTTCCCATTTTATTCTTATTTAAAATTATTTTACCTATTCCAGTTTTCTTGCCATTTGATGCAATGCTACAATTATCACATTAATATTTACCAAAAAAATACTGGGATTTTGATTGGAATTGCATTAAATCTATATGTGAACTTGGGTGAAACTGATATTTGCAGTTTTCCATTCATATGGGAATTCATCATTTAAGTGAAATGATATGTGTTTTCATTTATGAAGCGCTTTCTTAAAATTTTGTTTTTGATCGGGATTTTGTAGTTTTAAATATACAAATTCTATATATGTTTGATTTATAGATTTATACCTAGCCCATGCCCTATTTTATGGCCATTGTAAATAACATTGCATAGTTTTAAAAATTCTAATATCTGAGTATTCATTGTAGTATATGAAAGAACAATTGATTTCTTTAACATGTATCTTGTGTTCTCTCACCTTTATGAAGTCAATAATTAGTTCTACTAGTTTTGTTAGAGATTCCTTGTGATTTTTTTAATGTAAGTCATCTGCTGATGGAGACAGCTTTATATGTTTATTTTGGTTTTTACAGTGTGGATCTTAGCCTAGATGTTATAGAGTATTTTTACGTCAATATTCATTAATGAAATTGGTCTGCACATCTCCTTTTTATTTGGGTCCATTCCTGGTTTTTGTATCAGGGTGATCTTTGCTTCATAGAAAGTATTAAGGAAGATTCATTCCTTCTCAATGTTTCGAAATACATTTTGCAGTCTAGATTTAAGGTCTTCTTTGAAGTTTTGGTAGAATTTAGTTATGAAATCATCTGGTCCTGTGTTTTTGTATTTGTTGGAAGATTTTTTTATTGTTAGTTCAATCTCAGTCAGATATTGTTCTGTATAAGCGATTTATTTCTCCCTGGTTAAATCTAGGGAGATGGTGTGATTCCAGGTATTAGTCCATTCCCTCCACATTGTCGAATTTCTGGGCATAGAGTTTCTTATTGGAGTCACAGATAATCTTTTATATCTCTGTGGTATCTGTTGTTATTTCCCCTTTGTGTTTCCGATTGAGGTTATTAGAGATTTTACTTTTCCGTTTCTGGTTAACCTGGCTAAAGTTTATGAATTTTATTTATCTTTTTGAAGAACCAATTTTTTGTTTTATTAATTTTCTGAATGAGTCTTTTGTTTTCAGTTTTATTTATTTTTGATTTAATTTTGGTTAGTTCTTTTATTCTTCTGGCTTTGAGATTGGATGGCTCTTCCTTTTCCATGTTTTTTAAGATGATTCATTAAGTTGTTGATGTTCTCTCTTTCTGTTTTTGAATGTAGACATCTAATGTGATAAAATCCCTTCTTAGAACTACTTTTGTAGAAACCCACAGGTTTTGGCAACTTGTAGCTTCAATGTTGTTATGTTTGAGGAATTTCAAAATTTCCTCCTTTATCTCTTCGTTAACCCAACTGTCATTCAGCATGAGGTTAGTTAGTGTCTATATCTTTGTGTAAGGATGACAATTTTTGTTAGGTCTGAGTTCCACCTCTATTGCCTCATGGTCTGAGAAGATACAAGGTAAAATTTGATAGCTATCCTTGGATATGATCTAGTTTGGACTATGTTCCATGGGCTGATGAGAAGAAGGCATATTCCTTAGCTTTGGGATTCTCTGTATGCCTATTATGCCAATTCTTGTATCTTTGTTTAATTTCTGTTTAGAAGATATATTCAGTTCTGTCAGAGGGTTGTTAAAGTCCTCAGCTATTATTGAGTTGTGGGATATCATATTGTTCACAGCAATCAAGATCAGTTTCAGATCTGGGAGAATTTAAGTAGGGTGCATAAATACTTGGAATTGAAATGTCCTCTTCTTGTATTGTTTCCTTTACCAGAATGAAGTAACTATCTTTGTCTTTCTTAACTTTAGTTGTTTTAAATCCACTTGTACCTGAAAATAAGGTTGCAACTCCTCCTTTCTTCTGACTTCCACTTGTCTGAAACATTGTTTTCTATCCCTTCACCCTGAGTCTTGTTTCTTCCTTCAAATTTAGGTGTGTTTCCTGGAGAAAACACATGGATGGCTTGTGCTTTTTTTATCCAATCAGCTAGATTGTGCACTTCATTGGGGAATACAAGCCACTAACATTAACTGAGAGAATCCATAGTTGTAATGGAGTTCTATTAATCTTATTTTGTGAAAGTATGTTGCTTAGTTTTACTCTTTTGTGGAAGCTAGGTTTTATCCTTTAGTTTCTGGGTGTTCACTTTGCCAGTGGCCTATTGTGATGGCCACTGTGGAGAATAAGTCTAAGTATTTCCTACAAAGTTGGTCTTGTGGCTAAGTTCCTAAATATTTGTATAGCAGTAAAAGATTTGATTTCTCCATCAATTTTGAAACTTAGTGTAGCAGGATACAGAATTATGGGCTGAAATTTTTTTTTTAACAAGTGAACAGTTTATTAAGAATTAATAATGATGTGATACAGTGCAAGCAAGACACTCAAGATAGGTATAATAGTACTACTCACACAAAAAATTAAATTTCACCTCAAAAAAAATCATAACATTTGTTTAAGAAGGTTGAAGCTAGTTGACCATTCTCTTCTGACTTGCAAAGTTTGATCTATGAAGTTCACTGTCACCCTGATAGATTTGCCCTGCAGGTCAATTGGCACTTATTCCTGGCTGCTTGCAGAATTCTCTCTTTCACTTTGACTTTGAACAAACGGAGGAGCTCTTGATATTAAATAAAGGTAAAATTAAAAAATAAAAACACAACTAAACTAAACAAAAGAAAACACAACAATAACAACAACAAAAGTGCAAAAGTAAGGGTAAAAAATTGGCAAAAGAATATTAAAAATTAATATTCATATTGCAATATATTGTCTGGGCACCAGGTGGTGCTGTGGAGCTAGGAGATGGAGAACATACATGCTGGTTTTGCTGCCTAAGATTGGGGGTGGGGGTCGGAAGCCACTAATTTCTGAGGAGACCTGGTCCCATCTTCCTGATTTATTTGCCTTCAATCAGGGCTTGGCCATTTGCTAACAATCAGTCCCTAAAGGACTGGAATCTTGGAGCTCTCTCTAGATTTCTTTTCTTTTCTTTTCTTTTTTATTAAGTTATAGCTGTGTATATTAATGCAATCATGGGGCACACTGTGCTGATTTCATTTACAATCTGAAATATTTTCATCAACTGGTTAACATAGCCTTCATGGCGTTTTCTTAGTTATTGTGTTAAGACCTTTATATTCTGCATTTAGTAAGTTTCACGTACCCTTCTAAGATGCACCATAGGTATGGTCCCACCAATTGCCCTCCCTCCCCTCCCTTGTCCCTTTCTCCATATTCTTGTGCTATAATTGGGTTATAGCTTTCACATGAAAGCTATAAATTAGTTTCATAGCAGGGCTGAGTACATTGGATAGTTTTTCTTCCATTCTTAAGAGGCTCTGCTAAGAAGAATAGGTTCTAGCTCCATCCATGTAAACATGAAAGAGGTAAAGTCTCCATCTTTCTTTAAGGCAGCATAGTATTCCATGGTATACATGTACCACAATTTATTAATCCATTCGTGGGTTGATGGAAATCAATCCTTTTTTAATCAATCCTACATTTCCAAGAGGATTTGTGACCTGGTATAAAACAGTGCTATTTGGTCCTGCCTGCCAAGACTACACCCAGCCTTAGAGATTACCAATATTAGGAATCATGTAATAGGAAGATCCAGACCTATTCCACAGTCACAAATCCTGGAAATGTTCCTGGTTATTTAATACCACCTTAGAGGATTCCATTGCCAGTATCACACCTTTGAGTAGTTCATTCTTCATTATCATATATGTCAAAATCACATTGTGAGATGAAGTAAAGCATACCTGAAATCAAACAGAAACAATTTCATACTAGGTTTCTCATTTTTATATCTCTTTCTAAAAGTCCTGGGTCCTTACCAGGGCTCTAGGTTCTGTCACAGGCCTCTTTCCCATGAGGCTGTCTGATGCCTCCTTCGGGTCCCAGTTCTTTTTTCTACAACAATGATTCTAGAACATAGTAAGTACTTAGGTATGTTCTTATTATGATTATTATTCTATTTGTATTATTTATCCTTAGGAAAGACTTAGGATGATGTCTTGCACATGCAATCTATAATCTTGAAATTGTATCTATCATTGTGAATACTCTTCTAAACTGCACTGAAGTAACATCTTGGGTAACAGAGCATATCCCAGATAAACTATGAAAGTCCAAAGACTATCTAAGTGATTTATCAGAATGGTGGTACGTTGTAGATACTTAAAGGCAATTTTGGAGGTTACTTCCTGCTAAAGTGTACGTCATTGTTACTAAATATTAATTCAAAATGATTGACAACATTGTTGTCAATTTAGTGCTTCCTATTCTGGTAAAACGTTAGTTCAGAAAACTCTGTCCTACTTTATTGGATAATCAGACTACAAAAGATGACATAATTTTTAAGTTTGGGTATTTGATAATTCTGACATTAAGTGGAAAAAAGGTCAAAATGTGTATCTAACTGTTAAATTCTTCCTTTGATTCAGGGAAGTCTATGTCCGCCTCCCATGACTTTTATCCAGTCTGACTCACCTACATACTTGGCTAGCTCTTTAGGTCTCAGTACAGGTAATTTCTCTTTTGAGAAACTTTTGTTGACCACCAAAATCTGGGTTTGATGGCACTCTCATAGGTACCCATGGCACTCTGCCCTCACCCCACCCCTGACAGCAGTTGTCACTCCATATAGTGATTCTCTTTGCCTGCTTCCCCAAGGCATCTGTAATCTGAACAGTTACATACTGTAACTCCACTATCAAGTCAAGGTTGGGGAACACAGATTAATAAATTGGTTAATAAATTAACACAACCCGTACATGTAAACACAAGCTACATATTCTGCAGCACCATTTGTGGCACTTAGAACCCTCTTTGCTTTACTCTAATAAAGTGGCCACTTGTTCCCTTTTCCATCTGGCTCCTGCCCTGTGGTGATGGCCTCCCTTTTCTGCACCAATCTACTTCATGAATTTATTAGTTAATTTCAGTTTTTCCTGGTTTCATCTTCTGGAGTTCTCAGGGGATTCTGGCTCAAGCTCAATACTCTAGATATTCCCAGTCTTCACAATGTTAGGAGGATTCCCCTGGCCATATTCCAGCCTCTCAACCCAAACCCTGAGGGCCCCTTAAGAGAGAGGACCAAACATTGTATGTCCTTGTGAGTGTTTTCAGTCTAGCACGCTGACCTCCTTCAGATCATGAAAACTTTTTTTTCCTTTGATTCCTTTTATCTAAATGTCTTGGACAGCTCCATAAATGGATTTGTTGATAATAACTATGAACATGTTTTCTTTTAAACTATCTCCCTGATGAGTATTTGGTGGTTTTAGAAAGAGAAGTGTTTGCATCTTAGCATGGGTTGTTAAAACCTGAAGGTTAAATGGATGAGATTGCCTCTGATTGACCTTACTGAGGCAATGTTGTGGGGGAAAAAAACCTTATATTTTGAGAAGTTTTCTTTTTGGTAGGGCCACAGGAAAAGGCTTTCAGCACCCAGGGCTAGCTTTTGGAAAGATATTAGCGTATATTTTCACATTGTCAATCCCAAGTCAATAGTATTTCTAGGTTTCCTAAAACTATAGACCTATTCCTCGAGCTTGTTGGGTGGGCAGAAAGAATAAGCCAATCACATGACTTTTGGGTAAGACTGTTTGGTATCTGGCCAGACCAAAACCATTTTTGATGGGGACTTCTCTTTGCGATGTTATTTCTCAGTTTTTGCTCAATTTGTCTTTAATGACTTGACTTCGTTGGCATCAAGGTGGGCAGCTGAAGAGAAGACCCCAGACCCTGAGCAAACTGCAAAGCAGAGGAGACCAGAAGAAGGACATAATGAGCCCTTCATCTGAAAGAATCAGTACAAGATTCAAAGAGTAACAAGAGCTCTTTCTACCTAGGAGGGCTGGTCTGAGTGCAATGATTAAGCCCTCCTGGAACTCATTGGTAAGCACAGTGCAGGGCCCTTGGTATTCACTCAGTAAAAAATGAATGAATCAATAAGCAAGAAATTTCTTTTATATTACATGTCTGGCCAGAAACTATGATTCTCAGTAGCTGGCAGTCTGCAACCTCACATTTGTCAGGGTCCTTGAATACCATCTTGAGTTTGATGAACCATTCCAAGTAGTGACCACCAAAGGATGCCCCTACCCCTGACCATTAACCACTTTAAGACCAGTTTTGTGAAACAGCTTATTACAACCTTCGCAATCAGTGGAGTAACCTGCCTTTGATAGCACTGAATGTGAACTAAGGTACTGGACAGGCCCTTGTCTGTCTTACCTTGAAAATGTAACCAAGAGACAATGTGGTTGGGAGTGTTGCTATTTTGGGGCCCTGGGCCCAAGCTGAGTTGAAGTTTGTTTGTTTTATTGTTTTGTTTTGTTTTAATGAAACCAAGGGCCAAGCATTGACCTTAAGGATGGGGCCAGCATTGTCAATGCACTGCATATTCGCCTTGGGCTGTTTGTGCTAATAAATTAAGGCCAGCCTCAGCAAAGGGTGAGAAAAGAAAAGCCTTGTAAGGTCTCAAAAGTTTTAAGAGGCAATTTTGCTGAGGTCAAGACAAAGGATAGTTCAGAGCTACACCTGTGGCTCTTGCTCCATTCTTAAAATGGGCTTGCTCTCCCATGCCAAGGACGAAAACACTGATAGAGCATAGTCCAATGGCTAACAGTGACCTTTCTGAGGAGTGTGGTGAATTCAGGAAACTTCAGCTTTGTGTTAAGTTTTCTCCCTTCTAGTCTATTATTTCCAGGCATACAGATCAATGAATGGCTTTACTATTTAAGAGTGCAGTTGAGGTGGGGAAAGCAGGAATGTAAATTTGTTGGGAGGAGGGAGGAAAGATCGCAGCCATAAAGTCTCATGGGAGGTGACCACCGAATGGAATGGGACATGCTGAATGAAGCTCTGTCTATCTTGTACACATCAGTTACTCTGAGGAGGGAGCCTGGAAGTAGTCAGTGGGGCATGTGGGCTGCTGGACTAGCCAGATCTGCTGAGAAGACCTGTGTAAGGGAGAACTGTTGCTTTACCAGAAACACAGAAATAGATCCTGAAATGTCATTGCAAAATGGATAAACCCAGAGCAGCATTTGAATGAGAATGGGATCCTGGAGAACCTATGGAGAGGTCAGGACAAAAGAGGGGATATTGGAAGCTTATTCAGAGTTGGGAGTGAGAAAGGATATCTGGTATGGGGAGATGACAGAAAGAGGAAAGAGCCACTGCGGCTTTCAAGAGTGACCAGTAATTATCTCAGAGAGGCAATGTTAGGGAACTAGGTCATATAAAAGCTGAAGAAAATGTCTGCCAAAGTCGTATGTCTAAAGTGAAGATAAAGAAAGAGCATAGTATATGTGCATTTTGTAAAGAAAGTGTAAATTATGTATGTGTATGTGCATGTTTCTTGTGAGACTTATTTATACAACTAGCACTCACAGACATTTTTGTCAAAGTGACTCTTCATATTAGACTACTTAATATTCAAAAAAAATGTTATATTGGCATATATACAACTTTCTAGAGTTTCATCTCTAAGTAGGCTTGCTCTCATACACACAGACACACACACACACTCCTACTAGCAAAACTTGTTTCATAAAAGTTACTGGGTTTCACGTCTTAGAAGTTAGGTGCTACTAGTTTTTTCATTGCTCTTCTGGAAATTGTGTCCACCTGGCATAGATGAAAATATTACCAGAGTATTTTCTGCATGACTAAAACACCAAAAGGAGAGGGGACCTGCATTTTGTAACTGAGAAAAGACTTAAACTAGTTCTTAAATGCTTCCTTGAGAGTTCAAATACAAAATTAGAACATATCCACTGACTGTGTTGTTCTAGTCATAATAAAATATATTAGCATGGATGCCAGTTATGACTGTGGGGTAGCCACACAAATAAGTATCACCAAAAAAAAAGAGTGGGCAGTTTCCACAGAAATGTTGCTGCCACTGTTTTAATTTAATAAGAGAGAGCCAGAAATGTGTGAAAATAGCATGTTATTTCTACCTTCACGATTCATCCTTATCAGTATCAGTTCTTGTTCTAGAAACTCTTTCAGGGACTCTTGTGTTTGTTTTTCCATCCCTCTCCCCTCCTCCTCCCTCCAGGGTGCCCTTTTTTCCTGATGCCACCTTGTGGTAATCCCAAGAGCAACCATGTGACAGGATCCTTGACTCTTCTTTGACCCCAAGGTGGGCCACTCAGGCTCTTTTTATTTGAACTTGGAACCAAATAGAGCATGACAAAAATCCGCTCTCAACGTCAGAAAATTTGGAATATTAACTTTGGAAGGTACCAGTAGCCATAGTACCTACAATGTACGAAAATCTCTCTTCTGTAAGAAAAAGACTGAGGCTGATACACCAAGAAGAGCAAGACAAGGAGAGAGAGTCCTGTCAGTATTCAAGCCCCTGATTCCACATATATCTCTGGATCATGGCCCATCCTGGAATTTGGTTGTTCAGCAGTTCCCTGAATTGCACGAGACAGTAAAGACCCACTTGTACTAAGTAGATATTTTTTGGGTTTTCAGTCATTTAATACAAGAATCCCATTCGGAGGACTCAGCAAAGTCCTAGGTATGAATATTGAAAGAAGTATTGGGGCATATTATTTCAAGAAGCAGTAGATAGAAATATAAAAAACTGGGCAGCACCTGTGGCTCAGTGGGTAGGGTGCCGGCCCAGATATAGAGGGTGGCGGGTTCAAACCCAGCTCCGGCCAAACTGCAACGAAAAATAGCCGGGCATTGTGATGGGTGTCTGTGGTCCCAGCTACTTGGGAGGCTGAGGCAGGAGAATCGCCTAAGCCCAAGAGATGGAGGTTGCTGTAAGCTGTGACGCCATGGCACTCTACCGAGAGTGACAGGGTAAGACTCTGTCTCAAAGAAAAAAAAGGAAAAAAAAATATTAAAAAACTATAGTCAGACCCATGAAATATAGTTAGTATATGTACCGCTGGCCACAACCATTATATGGTGCTTTAAAATATGTTGCCAACTCTTTGACCGTCTCCTTCCTTTCATAAGTTCAGATCTAATTTCCTCTTCCTTTGACTATCGACCTGACCTAATTACTTGCCTCTAACAAAAAAAAAAAAAAAAAAAAAATATGACAGACACCATGTTATGTGATTTCTCAAACCAGGTCTTAAAATGAATAGTTTCACCAGCTTTCTCTCTCATGGGTCACTTATTCTGGGAGAAGTTGACTTCGGGATCATGCAGACACTCAAACAGCTGTGGGAGAGGCCCATGTGGAGAGAAACTGAGGCCTCTGGCCAACAGCCAGCATCAACTTGCCAGCCATGTCCCAGTTAAACCTGAAGATGATGGCAGCTCCAGTCAGCATCACAAATGTAATCTTATAAAAGACCCTCAATCAGAACTACCTAGCCAAACCACTCCTGAACTCCTGACCCACAGAGATACTGAAATGTTTAATGTTATTTTAAGCTCCTACATATATGGAACATTTATAATACAATAATGGGTAACTAATACTATGTCCAAAATAAAGGAAATTGCCCTCAAGAGATTAGTCAATTAGCTTCAGCATTAAGTGATGGGAAAAGGTCCCAAATTAGGCAACCCAGTCTTAGAAATAACTGGAGTTAGTGATGTAAAAGTTTGGTCCCCTGGAAATGAGATTCTTGGTATAAAACACACATAGTGAAAAACAGGTAGAAATACAATCATCTAGTGCCCCCCAAAAATTTTTTTAAAAAGGAGATAGATTGGGCCAGGAGCAGTGGCTCACGCTTGTAATCCCAACACTCTGGGAGGCCGAGGCAGTTGGATTTCCTGAGCTCACAGGTTTGAGACTGCCTGAGCTAGAGTGAGACCCAGCCTCTAACAATAGCCAGGTGTTGTGGTGGGCACCTGTAGTCCCAGCTACTGGGGAGGCTGAGACAAGAGAATCACTTAAACTCAAGAGTTTGAAGTTACTGTGAGCTGTGACGCTACAGCACCCTTCTGAGGGCAACAAAGTGAAACTCTGTCTCAAAAAAAAAAAAAAAAAGAGCTAGATTAATGTAGTGGTTAAGACATAGAGTTTTGGAGTCAAACACATTTAACTTCAAATCTTGGCTCCACTGCCTTCTGTTTGAACTTATTACTTGTTCATATCTTTTAGAGTTTTATTTTGGGGTAGTTTCAGACTTAAAAAAATGTTGCAAAAATTATCAAAAGAATTCCTGTGTATTCTTCACCCCGCTTCCCCAAATGCCTAAGACGTCTGCATAGGAAAAAACAAACAACAAGGGCACAAGAATCCTAATATCAATCTATGAATAATTTTCCCGTGAATAACTTATCTCAATTTGTATTCACAAAAAGTATATTGGTGTTACCATCTTCTGTTTTCTTTTTCTCTTTTTCCTTGGTCGGAATTTTCGGGGATACCTGGGTCATCCTTTTCTCCCTGCTGTGCCCAAATGTTCTTTCTTATTGCAAATTCATGTGTCCAAGCTCATGTTTCTCTTAAAAAGATGCAGTCAGGAGCTAAGATGCCACCGTGAAGTTTCTCATTCATAGGTTCTTGACACTTCAGCAAACAAAATTTCCAGAACAAGCAATCCTCCTCCATCATACCCCTCGCCAAGAAAACTTGAGAAATTGCTTACAAATTTCTCAGAAAAATGATAATTCAAGAAATTACAAAATATAACAAATTACCTATACGTGTCTTTTGAAGAAAACATTCTCTTTTTTTGTCTCATGAGGTAAAGACATTTGTTTTCAAAACTTAAACTTAAGAACTAGTCAGAGCAGGAAAATAACTATATCAGAGTTCCACCATACGTATGTATTGGTGGTTCGCTCCCCATTGTGAATATAAGCTCCTTGAAGCTCCAGAGGCTGCACGAATATAAGCTCTTTGAAGGCAGAGAGGTCTCCACTTAAGTATCACTTTTCTTTTTCTTGCAGTTTTTGGCCAGGGCTGGGTTTGAAACCACCACCTCCAGCATATGGGGCCGGTGCCCTACTCCTTTGAGCCGCAGGTGCCGCCACTTTTTTTTTTTTTTTCCAGAATTGCTTCAAAGGTTGAATATACATTCTTTAAGAAATGTTTATTAGGCTCGGCACCTATGGTTCAACGAGCTAAGGCGCCAGCCACGTACACCTGAGCTGGCGGGTTCGAATCCAGCCCGGCCCGCCAAACAACAATGACGGCTGCAACCAAAAAATGGCCGGGCCTCGTGGCGGGTGCCTGTAGTCCCAGCTACTTGGGAGGCGGAGGCAAGAGACTCGCTTGAGCCCAGGAATTTGAGGTTGCTGTGAGCTGTGATGCCACGCACTCTACCCAGGGTGACAGCTTGAGGCTCTGTCTCAAA
>CAUYRH010013342.1:0-21202 GCA_963574655.1 Perodicticus potto | reverse complement strand
CGGGTTCGAATCCAGCCCGGGCCTGCCAAACAACAATGACGGCTGCAACCAAAAAATGGCCGGGCGTTGTGGTGGGCGCCTGTAGTCCCAGCTACTTGGGAGGCGGAGGCAAGAGACTCGCTTAAGCCCAGGAATTGGAGGTTGCTGTGAGTTGTGATGCCACAGCACTCTATCCAGGGTGACAGCTTGAGGCTCTGTCTCAAAAAAAAAAAAAGATCAGACAGAAATTGGGATAATACTTATTACATGGGAAATAGAAAAATAAAAAACATATTATCACAATTTTTCTTTTATTTTTTAATTGTCTTTTTGTCCTTATAATTTTCTTCATTTTTTAAAGTCAAAAATTACTTGAAATAATCTTTGAATGCCAAAAACCATTAAAAAACACAAGTATCATAACTGTTAGTAGAGGCAATAAGGATCAGACACATGGTGTTATAAATCAGACAGAGCGAAGTAGTCTCCCACCTGGAAAGAAAAAGCAGGAAACTCAAACAGTCTATCCAGAGAAAAATGATTTAGTAATACATGCATATTCAGAGGAAATGTCTGTGAGTAGTATGATGAACTATGAAGTTGCAACCATACTGAAGCTACAGAAAAGTACATATTGGGCCAGACACTGAAGTTTATTCCTATAATCCTAAGCATTCTTGGAAAGCTGAGGCAGGAAGCTCCCTTGAGCTCAGGAGTTCAAGACCAGCCTGAGCAAGAGTAAGACCCCCTATCTCTGCTAAAAATAGAAAAAGCTAGCCAGGGGTTTTGGCGGGCACCTATGGTACCAGCTACTTGGGAGGCTGAGGCAGGAGGATCACCTGAACCCATGAGTTTGAGGTTGCTGTGACCTAGGCTAATACCATGGCACTCCAGCCTGGGCAACAGAGTGAGTGAGACTCTGTCTCGGAAAAAAAAAAAAAAAAAAAGTATATAGTAAATGCCTTCCAATTAATTAAGACATATTTTAAATATAGTATAGCAGGCTTGTCTAGATGATACCTCGTATTTGCAAGTATAGAGGAGAAATCTACACAGAGGTAGTAAGACATGCAATAAAAAAGGCCTGTCACAAATGAACAGGATACGTACATTACTTCACAGGGAGGTACCTTCCTTATATTTTGCCAGTACTACTCTCACTAGGGTACAATTGCTCCTGGTACAAACATTCACAAAATTCTGGAAAATTACTTTATAGATCCTAATCTAAGATCTTTTCATAATCTTTTATTGCAAGAAGAAACGAATGCATAAAAGAGGTATACATAAAGAACAGGAGCTGAATATTTTAGAATAATTAGGAGAGGCTTATAGCTATCTGTGACAGGGAAGGAAGACAAATACAGCCTTAGAAGATACTAAAAACACATTTACAGTCTGTGAATAATGTTGGGTTATTTTAAAACATCCTTCTCACCTCTAAGTGAAATATGTTTTAAATTAGCATGTACCTAATCTTTTAACTGACGAAAGATGTGGTAACAGTGACCAAATATAACAATGAATAAATAAGACTCTTTTCCCTACTCCTGAAGGCCTTAAAAATCTAGCTTTCTCAAAATCCTGTATTTTCTTCACAGCCTACTAACTACTGTTCTTTTCACTGAAAAATGAAGAAAGCAGTAGAAAATCATGAGTGTGACAAGAAAATGATGAAAGGGATTTCTGGTACGACTTGAGGAAACGAATATCAGGTGTTCATACTCAGTCACACTCCATATTAGGACCTAGAAAGAATGAGAGAAATCCCCCCAACTCTGAAAGACATAAAGGTCCAAATAAGATGGGCATCCCATGACTAACTCTTCACAGTTTTCAAATATTTAACTCCTAACCCAAGTATACTGGGCATTTCCACAGTTAATTTGTATTAGGGCATTTTAAAATACCGTACTGTTCCTATCAACACCTATTCTGAATTTATGCAGGCTCTAAAAATAGGATGTTCTAATACTGTCAACCTTGGGACTTTTTGTCTTGTATGTCAACCAAGACATTTACATACTTTAAGACATTTTCCTTGTATTTTAGTCTCAGAGAATGACAGGGTCATTGGCTGCTCTTAAGCCTGTGTGGTGCTACTTCCAATACTAGGAAAGTGATTATACCTTAAAAAAAAACACAACCCTTTTATATGAACTTTCTATAGTCTTTGGAGTAGGCTTACTAAATCTCATAGTTTCTTGCATTATAACTGGACTTAAATGAATTATCCAGGTTCAGATGAGGATTATAAAATGTACAAAGCCCAGAAAACATGGCTTCTGGTCTCATGCTGTAACCATGACTTCAGCTACCCAAAACATGCTTCTGCCAGACATTACTGATTAAAGCAATCAGCCTTGATAATTGTAGGTAGCTGAACCCAGGTTAAAAAAAAAAAAAAAACAGCTTTAAATACATTCCACAATGCTTTACAGAAGCAAAACAAAAACAAACATAAAAAAGCAAAAAAAAAAAAAAAAAAAATCACAATTATTAAAAAGCTGATTTTTGCTTAAAACACCAAGCAAGGAATGGACACATGAATGTTCCTAACCTGCAAAATGATTCCTCCACATTATATCAGCGAAACTCATTGGTGGGCCACTGGGAGGGTAGTGTTTACCTTTCAGAGGCTCATGATCAGTCCTTATCATATCCATTAAGGAGTTCTCCAAGGAGTGCAAGTTAAAAGTGTCATAGGGCCTACTCCGGTCCTAAAAACAAAAACACAGAACAAGATGATACATAAAATTACTTTATAAAATTAGCATCATATCATTTGCTTCTTGCTGTGGACTGGTGAGATGAATTAAAGTTACAGATAGTTCTAATAACATACACTTTTTCATTAAGAATGACTCAGCAGCATTATTTAATATAAATTCCCATAATTAATTAAACTGTATCCTTTTCCCTAGTATTCTATAATGTGTATGCCCCACTACTAAAGACTGACTTCTCTCAAAAGAACTCAAAAAGTAAATTCAAAAGGAGAATCAACTGAGTTTTTGCCCTCTGCCTTCCACCCCACCTATGTCAAATGAATAGATTCCCCCCCAGAGGAAGGCCAAAATTAAGAACTCAAGTCTATAAACATATTCATGTTCCTAAAAAATAAAAAAGTAAATGCAATTTCAATTATCTTATGGCTATCTTTAACATTTATGACCAGTAAGTTACAAACATTAGATACATTTTTTAAAAATAAAAATGTGGTTCACCCTTGCAATCCTAGCACTCTCGGAGGCCAAGGCAGGTGGATTGGTTTAGCTCAGGAATTTAAGACCAGCCTGAGCAGGAGACCTCATCTCTACTAAAAATACAAAAATTAGTCAGGCAGGGCGGCGCCTGTGGCTCAGTGAGTAGGGCACCGGCCCCATATACCGAGGGTGGCAGGTTCAAACCCGGCCCCGGTCAAACTGCAACAAAAAACAGCCGGGTGCCTGTAGTCCGAGCTTCTCTGGAGGCTGAGGCAAGAGAATTGCCTAAACCCAGGAGCTGGAGGTTGCTGTGAGCTGTGACACCACAGCACTCTCCTGAGGGCAACAAAGTGAGACTCTGTCTCAAAAAAAAAAAAAAAAAAAAAAAATTAGTCAGGCATCATGGAGGGCGCCTGAAATCCCAGCTACTTGGGAGGTAGAGGCAGAAGGATTGCTCAAGCCCAAGAGTTTGAGATGCTGTGAGCTATCACACATAGCACTCTACCCAGGGCAACAGAGTGAGACTGTGTCTAAATGCATGCATACATACCAAAAAATGTGTCTAAAGTACTAAAATTATCTTTTGAAAAGAACTCACATGAAAGAAACTCAAAAGTAGTATTTTTATGATTTTAGGTTCAAAAACATTTTGAAAATAGCTATGCAAACTAAGTGAAGAAAAAAGTAACTGTTTCACCATAATTTACTCAAGCTTGCTGGAGAAGATCACCTAAAAACTCTTAGGATTCTTAGCCTAAAGTTAAGTGCAGCTTGTAGACTAAGTTAATACTACAGAACAGATCAAATTTGTTTTAAGTAAAACAAGACAAATCTACATCTAAATAGCCAAATCAAATTAAATTACAATGATAAGAGATTATTTTCAGGTTCTGAGCTGTCTCTAGCCTTACACTTGATGACCCTCTCCTAAAGACAACACTCTCCAGTTACCTGTCTCTCCCCTTGGATAGGAAAGGGACATTAAATAGTCTCTTTGGTTCTCCATTTTTGTCTCTATATACTCTAAGCAGGCTTTTTTCTTTTACCTTTAAGCTCTTCCTGCACATCATTTGTTCTGCTTTGGGTTCAAGTTATCAGTGGAAACTCTTAAGGAGGAAAGCTGAATTTCCAGAAATGCAGGCTTATCTACCTTCCTAAGAGGTATCATATTATTTTTCCAAAGAAAAAGCCAGAGGATCGACCCACGAATGGATTAATAAATTGTGGTACATGTACACCACGGGATATTATGCAGCCTTAAAGAAAGATGGAGCCTTTACCTCTTTTATGCTTACATGGATGGAGCTGGAACATATTCTTCTTAGCAAAGTATCTCAAGAATGGAACAAAAAGTATCCGATGTACTCAGCCCTACTATGAAACTAATTTAGAGCTTTCATATCAATTATAGCACAAGAATATGGGGAAAGGAGTAAAGGAGGGAAGGAGGAGGATGGGTGGAGGGAGGGTAATTGGTGGGACCACATCTATGGTGCATCTTACAAGGGTACAGGTGAAACTTACTAAATGCAGAATATAAATGTCTTAACACAATAACTAAGAAAATGCTATGAAGGCTATGTTAAACAGTTTGATGAAAATAGTTCAGATTGTATATGAAACCAGCACATTGTACCCCATGATTGCATTAATGTACGCAGCTATGATTTAATTAAAAAAAAGAAGAAGAAGAAAAAGCCAGAGGTAAAGATGTGTGCTGATGAGGAAACCAAATCACAACTGATTTCTGGCCCTGAAAATCCTAAAATGTGTATCTAGGAGCCTTCTGTCATATCTACACTTCTAACTAGAGATCTACAGACACAAGACTGTTTTTTTTTTTTTTTGTAGAGACGGGAGTCTCACTTTATCGCCCTCGGTAGAGTGCCCTGGCATCACACAGCTCACAGCAACCTCCAGCTCCTGGGTTTAGGTGATTCTCTTGCCTCAGCCTCTCGAGTAGCTGGGAATACAGGCGCCCGCCACAACGCCTAGCTATTTTTTTGTTTTTTTGCAGTTTGGCCGAGGCCGGGTTTGAACCTGCCGAGGCAGGGTTTGAACCTGCCACCTTCGGTATATGGGGCCGGCACCCTACTCACTGAGCCACAGGCGCCGCCCACAAGACTGTTTGAGAACAAGCTGACAGGGTCAGGGAGCTGTAAGAAGAGGCTATTTGAAAGCAGTTAAAAATCTTTTCAGCCAGGAAAGTTTATTTTTTATTTTATTCTTTTTTTTTTTTTTTGAAACAGCCTCAAGCTGTCACCTTTGGTAGAGTGCTATGGCATCACAGCTCACAGCAACCTCCAATTCCTGGGCTCAAGCGAGTCTCTTGCCTCCGCCTCCCAAGTAGCTGGGACTACAGGCGCCCGCCACAACGCCAGGCCATTTTTTTGGTTGCAGCCGTCGTTGTTTGGCGGGCCCGGACTGGATTCGAACGCGCCAGCTCAGGTGTACATGGCTGGCGCCTTAGCCCGTTGAGCCACAGGCGCCGAGCCTTTTATTTTATTCTTGATATAATCCTTTAAGATAGATAACAACATACCCATTTACACATGAAGAAGATAATGTTTAGAGAAGATTCAAACCGAGATTTGACCTCAACGTCAAAACCTAAGTAGTATAAAAATCTGTCCAAAGAAATTAATCCAATCCTGGAAAATTCTATAAACACAGCATTGCATCTAACTGCTGATGAAAATGACCCTTCTAGAAATGTGGGAGGGAGTTTTTATCACAAGTGGATAGCAGAGATTAAATGACTACCTGTTAGGAAATAAATGTGTTGGGAGGGACAAACCACATGGCTAAACCGAAGTGGTTCTTGGATTTGTCAGACTGTCAAAGTCACGTGTAGACTTTAACACACAGGTTCCTGGGCTCCAGCTCAAACCTATTTATTCATAAAAAAAGAAAGAAATGTCTTAGGTGATTCTTGTGACTACCTGAGAACACTAGACTAGGTGATTCTTCAAGTTAAGCCTTCCTCCTTCACTTTCCTTTGAGTAAAACGGGACAGTTTAGTGAGGGCAGGGGCTAGAAGGCTAGCAACAGATACTAAACATATCTGGCCACTCTGCAGAAGGTCAGCTTTACAGTCTTGCAATTGACTGTGGGTTGATGAGACAGTTGGTAGCCTAGTTTTTAAAAGTATAAACTTTGAAATGAAAATCTGATTTTCAAATTCATATAAGCCATCTGTACCACGGTGGCTATTAGAATATCAGTAATAACACAAAAAAACTTCTATGATGCCATCACAGAGTACAGGCATGACAGAATTTGCATAGTCTTCTCAATTGAAATTCAGTCCTCTTGACTTTTTTCATTAACGGTAATTCTATCCATGCCTGACCAATTTATATTTGCTGCATACCATTCATCCGGTTTATTTTACAAGTAGTAAACATTGCTGGGCAGTGCCTGTGGCTCAGCGAGTAGGGCGCCGGCCCCATATACCAAGGGTGGCGGGTTCAAACCCAGCCCCGGCCGAACTGCATCAAAAATTAGCCGGGCGCTGTGGCAGGCGCCTATAGTCCCAGCTACCTGGGAGGCTAAGGCAAGAGAATCGCTCAAGCCTAAGAGGTGGAGGTTGCTGTGAGCTGTGACTCCACAGCACTCTACGGAGGGCGATAGAGTGAGACTCTGTCTCTACAAAAAAAAAAAAAAAAAAAAAAACAAGTAGTAAACATTGCTGAAATAACTAACTAGGAAACCTGCAAGGACAGAACAAAAAGGAAAACTGAAAAATTCAGTGAAATGCACCAACAGAAATCATGCATAGAGAAAAACTAGACCAAAATTTATTATTCAACAACAAAAATGTTAAGCCTTTCTTCCTAAGTTTTGTTTCTCAATATAGGAAGAAAAGGGATAACATCTTTTTTTTTGGTGACACAGTTGCCCCAATAGAGTGCAGTGGCATCATCATAGCTCACTATAACCTCAATCTCCTGGGCTCAAGCTATTTGAAAGCAGTCAAAAATCTTTTCAGCCAGGAAAGTTTATTTTTTTATTTTGTTCTTGATACAATCCTTTAAGATAGATAACAACATACCCATTTACACATGAAGAAGATAATGTTTAGGGAAGATTCGAACCAAGATTTGAACTCATCGTCCTCCTGCCTCAGTCTTCCAAGTAGCTGGGAATACAGCCTCATGCCACTGCACCCAGCTAATTTTTCCATTTTTAGTAGAGAAATGGGGGTCTCACTCTTGCTTAGGCCAGTCTCAAATTCCAGACTTCATGTAATCCTCCTACCTTAGCCTCCCTGAACACTAGGATTATAGGCATGAGCCGCCACGCCTGGCCATCATTTTTGTTTTTAACAAGCAAACACATCAAGAAGTATTAGAACATCTATAAAAATGCATACAATTATTGGCTTTTTTTCTTTGAAGGTAACCAATGAAGATATTATCAGTTAGTTGTACCAAGGAACTGCTCACCCCTGCTGCTTTAACCCTGCTCTCTTTCTTCTCCCAGCTTGACTTAATAATACATTTAATATGGGGCTGGCTGTTCTAAACCTATTATATGCACTTTAAAACCCTATATGGTAAGTAACTTTTGTCCCTATTTTAAAAATTAAGCAATTAAAGTCCTGGAGAGTTTAAATAACTGGCTCAAGGTTACAAGGCTAGTAAGTGGCAGAGCCAGGGCTCAAACCCAGTTAAATACAGACCCTGCTCTTAAGGACTCTCACTGTACTGACTCCCTGACTTCCTTCTATTCCCTCCAGCCTTAAATCCTTTTTACAAACATCCCCTTTACCTAATCCTGACACATTCAGAGAGAGGACTCTTTGACTCCACCCCACAGTACAGGCAACCAGACCTTTACTTGCCCTCAATCAATTAATTACCTTTGTTCAAATGACAACCAATTCACCTCAAAAAGCAGTTTGATCTGCCCTCCAGCATAGCTCTGGGTCAGCCTCTACCAGTCCTATGCCATTCATCCGCCCTTTTCTTGGGAGAGGAATCCAGCATTCTTTTCTACTCTTTCTGGCTTATACTCAGACATTTCTTCTTCTCGAAATACAATCGCTAACAGCATCAAAGGAAAAAAAGTAGCTCTGGAATTAAGTAATAAAATTAACCACGATGGCTTCTATGTGCCACGCACTGGGCTACATGTTTCATAGCCATGATCTCAATCCTCACCACGACCCTTCAAGGTAGACATTATTTCCACTTCACAGAGGGAAAAACCCCAAGGTTCATGATGTTTATGTAACTGCTCAAAGTCACAGAGCTGATCAGAAATCAGGACACGAACTCAGGCCTATGACTCTCAAGATCATACCAATAATGTTCCAATGCTTCTACACTGACCAGTTGCAGTGTGCCCCATGAACAATGGGGGCTTGGCTGGGAAGAAAAGACAGACCAAAAATCAAAAGGTGATTAGATGTTTGAAAGGGCTAGGAAAGAATAAATGCGGTTGTAAAATAATATAGAAAAACAAGAAAAGGAATGCCTGAGGAATTATGATATGACTTTGATGATGTTTATGGATAAAACATTTCAAAGTTAAATGCATCTAACACCTAAGAGAGGACTAACTCGAACAACTTGCCACTTCTGAATTTCCATCCTACTGCTCTTATTTTCTATTTAGTATATGTGTATGTTATTTAAAAAATCTCAGCTCTGGGAGGCACCTATGGCTCAGTGAGTAGGGCGCTAGCCCCGTATGCCAAGGGTGGCGGGTTCAAACCCAGACCCAGCCAAATTGCAACAAAAACTAGCCGGGCAGGCGCCTGTGGTCCCAGCTACTCGGGAGGCTGAAGCAAGAGAATTGCCTAAGCCCAAGAATTGGAGGTTGCTGTGAGCTGTGACGCCCCAGGACTCTACTGAGGGCTACAAAGTGAAACTGTCTATTTAAAAAAAAAAAAAAGATACGGACAACACAGAAATCTTGAGTTCCCCATCTTTTCCTTTTTGAGGATGACTAAATCCAATTACTTTAACCTTTTTATCAAATTATATTTTTCCTTGCTTTGTAATAGCAAACCAAGCTAACTAAGGTTCTGGAGAGGTTAAAAAGAAAACCCAAGAGGATAGTTTCACACGCTCTGAAGGACACTAGAAAATTAGATGAATAAGACTCAACCTGAAGCACATTTCTGCCTCGTCTTTATGTTCCCTGACTCCCAATATTCCATCACAGCTCTTCTCATTAGTTGTTAACCAAGGAGAGCGGATAAGAGACTCAGCATATCAGACTCAGGAGAATATAGCTCTATGAATAATTTTATTCACTTAAAATTGACCCTACATATAGAGGCTGGATCCAGCAGGATAAATGCTAGAGGGCTCACCTGTACAAAAAGTATAAACACTGGCTTTGGCCACTATTCACTGTAGTAAAAAGTTCATAGCAAAGTATATATGCATTTCAAAAAGAAATGATTATATAAGTTAGCAGAGCGCTAAGAAATGTCAGAATGAGGCAAACGTAGGAAGGATATAGAAAGGGAAAGTAGTGACCAAGGGAATACTGTACCCATGAGACTTTTCAAAGGGAAAAGTCACATATGCACAATAACCAGGGAAAGGGGCAATTTTAATTGATGTTACCCCCAAATAGTAGGTTGTTAACCAGAAGAATATTATCTTAAGCAGTTTATTAATCTATTAGGCATAATAATATAGGTGGAATTTAACCTTTGGTACCAAAACCTATCTTAGAACGTTATGCAAAAGTACATCTTTTCTTTTTATTGATCATAAACATCAAAACCCTTCCATAACACTGACCACTTTTAGGTAGGGTTAAGACATTTCTTTCCCACTCCAGACTGACTCCAGATAATTAGCATTAACTTAGTATACTGTAATTACTTCTTTACATTCCTGTCACCCTCAATAACTATAAGTCTCATGGGTACAGTATTAAATTCTCAAACTCATCTTAGAAAAAGTACTATATACACCATTGCTGAATATGAGTATGATCACCTACAAAGTACTCCAATTGGCCATCTGGTGACCATAATAATATTTATTTATTTTATGGTGGTGTTTTTTTTTTTTTTTAAGACAGTCTCACTTTTTCACCCTTGCTAGAGTGCTGTAGCATCATAGCTCACAGCAACCTCAAACTCCTCTTACCTCAGCCTCCTGAGTAGCTGGGACTACAGGTGCCCACTACAACACAGGCTATTTTTAGGGATAAGGTCTTGCTCTTGCTCAGGCTGGTCTCGAACCTGTAAGCTCAGGCAATGCACTTGCCTCAGCCTCTCAGAGTGCTGGGATTACATAGTATTTAGCAATGAGATAAGTAGCACTTTTCCAGATGAGTTTGCAAACTGAATTGTCAGACCTCATATTTCTCTGTGTTCCCACCACCTAATAGAAGGCCTGGCACATACAGACAGACAGTAAATGCTTGCTTCACATTTAAATTGTCTTTTGGATGAATTTATCTTGCAAGATTTTCATTTAAAACGAAGAACAAACAACACTTATTAGAAAAGCTAAACAACAATAAAAAACCCTGACAATGTCAAATGTAGGGTTTGCACAGCAACCAGAAGTCTCATAAATTGCCAGTGAGAATCCAAAAACAGTTTGGAAAAACAGTTTGGCTGTTTCTTTTAAAATTAAACATATACTTAAGCATACAATGTAGCAATCCCACTCCTAAGTATTTAACCAAGATAAATAAAAACACATCGACACAAAAACTTGTATAAAAATGTTTATAACAGCTTTATATAACAATAACTTTATAAAATTTTATTCACAATTTCCAAAAACTAAAAACTACCCAACTGGTGAATAGATAAATTGTGGTATATTCATATAATGGAATATTATTCAGCAACAAAAATAAATGAATTGATACATGCTACAACATGAATGAACCATAAAGACACTATGATAAGTGAAAAAAACCAGTCACAAAAGACCACAAAGTGGATGATTCTATTTCCACAAAATGTTCAGACAAGGCAAATTAACCATAGAGCTGGAAAATAGATTGGTTACTGCCTAGAGCTGGGAAAATCAGGGGCAAATGAGGAGTGATCACTAACTATACTAACCGGTATGGGGTCATTTATTTTTTGGCATGATAAAAATGTTCTAGAATTAGATAGTGACAATTGACACACAATTTTGTAAATATATTAAAAACTAACACATTGTACAATTTAAAGGAGTGAATTCCATGGTATGTGAATTATATCTCAATAAAGCTACAATTTTTTTAAAAAAAGCTTTCCTAAGGTGTTAAAAGGAACTATGACAGCTACTTTAGATGTTCTACTTATAGAACATATAAGACCTAATAACTTTTCTTTTTTTAAGAAGTAGTGTCTCTTAGGCGGCGCCTGTGGCTCAAAGGAGTAGCGTACTGGCCCCATATGCTGGAGGCAGCGGGTTCAAACCCAGCCCCGGCCAAGAACTGCAAAACAAAAAAAAAAAAAAAAGTGGGGTCTCATTTTGTTGCCCCAAGCTGACTTTGAACTCGCAGGTTCAAGTGATCCTCTTGCCTCAGCCTGGGCAAAACTTTTTTGAACTATGACTCAAGGAAGACAAAATTTTGATTCCAGTGGCTCCATTCAGGAGTCACTAATGGACCCAGGTAATTAAACAAGGCAGTAGTAAAACTCAAAAGGCAACCCTACTGCAAGTCAAATAACTAAAGCCATTCACCATCACAATATATGTGTCATCTCAGAATATCTGTAATATTACTCGAGGAACCTGTTAGCAGTCACTAACCATATAACACAAACAACATCTTCTCATGTCTCTCATTGCTTCTGATGTTTTTATTTTGTAGTACAGAGACTCCTGTCTTATAGTTATGTGCTATGTCCTTCAGAGACTCTCCCATTAATGACCAGGGCACATTTTAAGAATGAGGTGCCATAGGCCTCTAAAACATCTCCCTAAAAGCATCACTGGGCCATAAAAGATACCTATAAATCTGCCCTGCTGCTGTTCATTTCTTATATTTTAAGTACTCTTTGATGACATCCTTGGCCTGAGATTCTTCGCTGTAGTTCTTAACCTCTACACAATAGGTTGGTTGCTGTTCATTTCCATTCTTGTTTGACTTCAGTGGTTGGGTGTGGAGATATACAGCAGAATTCGCAGATTCACCAGAATCTGACAGGGGCCGCGACGTGAACGCTTCTGCTGTGGCCCCCTGTTACCCTCTTGACCTTTGGATTTAGAAACTGAGCAGCAGCTTTTATGCAAACTGGCTTATGGCAATGAAAGTAATAACGTAACAAGTGTGTCAATTTGGACTAGCAGCCTTCTAGGGTTCTTCCTCTTTGAGAAACCAACAGATGATGCCCTGCCTACTACACACACAGACAGATTAAGAACTATGGACTATAACTCTTCACTGTCACTCCCTAGACACCACTGGAGAGGTCACCAGGGTACATGTGTGTATATTTTAAAGCAGAGAACCTGGTAAGTACTAAAGAAATTCACTCCAAGTTGATGGGTTGGGACCAGAGAAATAGAAGCACATTACCTATTTCTTAAGTTTCTAAACCCCTTTCTTCTAGTGAAAAAGTAAAAAGATAAAAGATAAAATAAACCTTTGCATCTCAAGTTTATTGTATGATTCTGATTCCAGACAAAAAGAGACTTAAATTGAGATAATAAAAATAAATTAAGTAACCAAAATAAATAAGATAGTATATTCAAAAGCCAAAATCATCTTAACCAATTAATCCCTAACTGCCTTCATGCCAAACCCATCCCTAAAATAATGCTGGTTATTTTAAAAAGCTACCCATCTGCCTGTGGGGAAAGGGAAATACATGTATAAAGTAAAATGCAATAGAATTGATTAAGTCACAGATACCACATAATGAGTAATTAACATGTGCCAGTCCCTGTGCTGAGTATTACTTAGATTGCCTCATTTAATTTTTACAACTGTCCTATGAGATAGATATTACAATCTCTCCTTTACAAATGAGGAAACTAAATATTAAGTACCCTTGAGGATGACTAACCACACACAAATTATTTGTGATATAAGCATTCCAGGAGGAAAAGAATAGTTATAAGGCTTTAACCTGATTTTTCATTTAAATGTTACCACATTTAAGAGATTAAAATGTTAAAGCATCTAAAATAACAAAGCTATTAAGATTTTTTGTATTTGGAAAGCTAAAAAAGTCACTTTAAAATAAAACCTGTAGCCAGTGTAGTAAATCACGCCTATAATCCTTGCACTCTGGGAGGCAGAGATGGGAGGAATGCTTGAGCTCAGGAATTCAAGACCAGCTGAGCAAGACCCCATTTCTACTAAAAATAGAAAAATTAGCCAAGTGTCAGGGCACATGCCTGTAGTTCCAGCTGTTTGGGAGGCGGAGGCAAGAGGATTGCTTATGCCCAGGAGTTTGAGGTTGTAGTGGGCTATGATGACAGCACTGAACCCTACATGGGATGACAGAGCAATAGTCTTTGACAAGACTATTTCAAAAATAATAAATAATAACATAACATAAAGCATTTATCTTTCTAGTAATAATACTTCAAGATACTTAAGAGAGATTATAAAGTCAAATGCAATAAATTATATTGAAGGAGCTCTGGTCAGAATTTCCAATTTTAGTATATGTGCCGCTGAAGCAAGCACAGGTCAGAATTTCCAGAATGCCTACATCACATTTTTAGAACAACAGCTTTCTTTATTACTTTCAAATGTTAGTATTAACAAAACTTTACCAAATTTGCTGAGGGTTGCCTTATTTTTTCTTCACTTATTTTATATATGTTTATTGGGAACCTTAATATACTAACCATTAAAGATAAAAGAATTAAGTGAGGTGCAGTCTCGGTCCACACACAGTCTCTGACAAACCAGTGATTTTGTTAACAGATAATTATATAATAAGTTAAATTTAATGACAGAGCTATGTGCTGGGAATTATGGGAATACAAACAAAGAAGGAAGTTAAAAATGCTTTCAGGAAAGGATGACCAGAGGCACTTCCCCAACTTCCTCAAGAAATTCAGAAAGACCCAAGAAGAGATTCTTTTTTTTTTTTTTTGTAGAGACAGTCTCACTTTATTGCCCTCAGTAGACTACCATGGCGTCACAGAGCTCACAGCAACCTCCAACTCCTGGGCTTAGACGATTCTCTTGCCTCAGCTTCCCGAGTAGCTGGGACTACAGGCGCCTGCCACAGCGCCCGGCTATTTTTTGTTGTTGTTGCAGTTTGCCCGGAACTGGGTTTGAACCCCCCACCCTCGGTATATGGGGTTGGCACTCTACTCACTGAGCCACAGGTGCAGCCCCTCAAGAAGATATTCTTCAAAGGAGATATAGGCTAAAAAATAAGACTTGTTTATAAATACCAAGTGTTTCTATGTAAATATAGATTTATCAAATCCTTGAAAACTATCAACATAAAAGATACAGCTTACCAAACCCCTTTTCCAGGAGAACATCAGGTTAATTTGCGCATGAATATGTAATTTCAAAATAATATTCACCACAAAGAGTTTGGCTTTTAATATTTTAATAACTTTTTCTGTGTGGCTTTGAATTTTCTCCTGGTATTCAACATGGGGATATGAAGAGGAATATTACCATTATCTGTTGAGCTTGACAAGCAAATATTCACTCTTTAGAATACTCAGGCTACAAATAATCTAATTTCTTTCTATTCCCTTATATTTATAGAGTACTAACAGCTCATAAAGCATTTTCACACATACCATTGCTCATTTGAACCTCATTAAGGTGTTGATTTGAGCCTTACTTAGAACATCCCATTGCACCTCAACATATCCCAGAACCTTTGTCCTCTTATTAAGCCAGCAGCAGGGCTATTAAAAAAGCACTTAAAAAAAAAAAAAAAACTCTTGAAATTAAATGATAGAACTGACCAATATTGGCTGTGCCCAGTGGTGTTTGAAACACTTAACATGTTTTATCTTACTTCTTCCTCACAAAAGCCTATGTAGTTAAATATTATTATCATCATCATTTTACAAATGAGAAAACTGAGGTACAGACATCACATACAAAATAGATAGGATTCAAAAACCCAGGCAATTCAGAGCCTTAAAACCATCCCATGCTTTTGCTTCTAAGACGAGAATGATTTCTAGCTAATAATTCTCATTTTTGTTATCGTCTCAGCATTATCTTTCTACACATATTAGTACTGGGTATGTGTGTACGTGAAAAGAGAAATCAACCTTCTGGCATTGTTCCTTATTTGTTAAGCCGAATTCCAAAGGAACAAAGGAAAGTGAAAGCATGAATAATACCAAAGTATTGTTTTCAGGCTCTAATTTTAAATATCTATCCCACACCTACTAAAAGACTCAAAAAATCTGATGTCTGACTTTAATTTGTGTGTCAAGCCCTTCTTAAGGGAAATAGTTTGCTTAAGTGAAGCAATGGAATAATTTGATTTAGAAAAATAATTAAAGTATGATCTCCTTGGCTCGGCGCCTGTGGCTCAACGGGCTAAGGCGCCGGCCACGTACACCTGAGCTGGCAGGTTCGAATCCAGCCCGAGCCCACCAAACAACAATGACGGCTGCAACCAAAAAATGGCCAGGCGTTGTGGCGGGTGCCTGTAGTCCCAGCTACTTGGGAGGCAGAGGCAAGAGACTCACTTGAGCTGTGATGCCACAGCACTCTATCCAGGGTGACAGCTTGAAGCTCTGTCTCAAAAAAAAAAAAGTATGATCTCCTTTTATGGCACAGTTATCTGAAGATTATTAAACTTATTCAATTTACAAAATTTATATTCTCAAATTGTGTGGAAACATTTATTGCCTAAAAAGTGAGATAACAGTATTATATGTGTGTGTACATATACAAATATACACAAATATATACACATAAATACATGCTTAAGAATAAATACTATACACATGTATAGTGTATGTGTATTCCTATTTTCAGACCCCACTATCACCAGAACATATTAAGCTTTTCCAGAGGCAGGAAAAAAAATAAGGAAGATGTCTGGTAATGAGTGTTATGATTATCTTCCTTCAGTGAGACTATTGGGTATACACAATATTCCAAAAGCAAGGACTCAAGAGGAACCTCAAGGCACCATCAGAGGAAGAAAAAAGGATAAAGAAGCCAAGAAGAAATGAAAAGGAGAAAGCAGACAGAATTTACTATTTATACAACTGTATATACAAGATAATCGGTCTTTTCATTGGGATAACCAGTGTTAGGCAGAATTATAACACTCTGCTGTTCTGTGGTTAGATAAATGTAAAAAGAAGTAATAGCTGGACATTGTGGTGAGCGCCTGTAGCCCCAGCTACTAGGGAAGCGGAGGCAAGAGAATTGCTTAAGCCCAAGAGTTCGAGGTTGCTGTGAGCTATGACACTACAGCACTCTTCTGAGAGCAACATAGTGAGACTCTTGTCTCAAAAAAATAATAATAAAATGAAATAAATCACAGCATACTGAAAGCACTCATTTCAATAAACTGGAGAAGTTATTTAACCTCCCTGTGAATGAGTTTCCTTACATTAAAAATGTGGATAACAATGTCTACATTATATATAGATATTATGAAGATACCTACGAAGGTGGTCAGAAACCTTAATATGGAAGTTCAGAATAAACCTCAATCCTGTTTTCATGAAGAAGTAATAATGAACCAAGGTAAAAGTCAGGCATGATATATAAGCCAACAACTATGGCATTGTGAAGAAGGTAAATGGAAAATATATTACATTCAAACAAGTAGAACTACATATATGTGAAAAATTGGCAGCAAAATTTTGAAATAATGGAAGACAGAAAAGTTATTGGAGACCATTAGGGAGTAATACATAAACTATTGAACAATTTGTAGTCCCTTGAAAAAATTGAAGGTATAAGCAAAATTTCAAAATATATATACTTTAAAAAATATTCTTCATTTAAAAAATACTCTTCATTGGGCAGCACCTGTGGCTCAGTGAGTAGGGCACCAGCCCCATATATTGAGGGTGGCAAGTTCGAGGCTGGCCCTGGTCAAACTGCAGCAAAAAATAACTGAGCATTGTGACAGGTACTTATAATCCCAGCTACTCGAGAGGCTGAGACAAGAGAATTGCTTAGACCCAGGAGCTGGAGGTTGCTGTGAGCTGTGACGCCACAGCACTCTACTGAGGGTGACAGAATGAGAGCTCTTAAAAAAAAAACAAAACAAAACACTCTTCATTTGAATAATGTTACAATTTTACTGACAACTCATCTATACTATATAAAAACAATTTCATTTAAAAAATAAACATATATTTGGAGGGACCTCACCAATGTGCATGATGTAATGGTACATTTCAAAATTATTAAGAAATGAGTATAATTGTGATGGATGTGTTACTCAGTTCAATGTAAGCATTTCACATTGTATATCAGAGCAGTACCCTAAACCCCATAAATGCATCAATGTACAAAGCTATGATTTAATAAAAAATACTTAAAAAGGGCGGTGCCTGTGGCTCATTGAGTAGGGCGCCGGCCCCATATACTGAAGGTGGCGGGTTCAAACCCGGCCTCGGCCGAACTGCAAAACAGAAAAATAGCCGGGCGTTGTGGCGGGCGCCTGTAGTCCCAGCTACTCGGGAGGCTGAGGCAGGAGAATCGCCTAAGTCCAGGAGTTGGAGCTTGCTGTGAGCTATCTTTAGTGATAACAAATAAGAATTTATGTAAGATGCTTCTGTTAGCTATCAAGAAAGCACCAAAAAAATTTAAGAGGGACAGTAATATGTATGCATACATTTTAATTTTTATTTATTTAATTATTTATTTATTTATTTATTTTTGGTAGAGACAGAGTCTCACTTTATCGCCCTCGGTAGAGTGCTGTGGCATCACACAGCTCACAGCAACCTCCAACTCCTGGACTTAGGCGATTCTCTTGCCTCAGCCTCCCGAGTAGCTGGGACTACAGGCGCCCACCACAACGCCCGGCTAAATTTTTGTATTTTATTTTATTTTACTTTTGAGACAGAGCCTCAAGCTGTCGCCTTAGATAGAGTGCCGTGGCATCACAGCTCACAGCAACCTCCAACTCCTGGGCTCAAGAGATTCTCCCGCCTCTGCCTCCCAAGTAGCTGGGACTACAGGCACCTGCCACAACGCCCGGCTATTTTTTGGTTGCAGCCGTCATTGTTGTTTGACAGGCCCAGACTGGATTCAAACTCGCCAGCTCACGTGTATGTGGCTGGCACCTTAGCCGCTTGAGCCATAGGCACTGAGCCTAGGCATACATTTTTAAATGATTTTTGTTGGTGATGTCCAAAATACTCTACACCTTTAGAACATTTGATGAAACATTCTATCTACTGGAAGCAATGGTTTAGTCTGATAGACAGTTTATCAAGTATCCAAGAAAACTCTTATGACTGTGAATTACAGATTGTTATCTCATATACGTCTGTTAATAACATACTTATAGAAGGCCACAGATTTACTCATGAAAGTGAAAACTGAAACAGAAAGCACAAGCTTCAAAATTATACTATGACTTGTAATACAGAGAAGCTGTGCCAAGTCATGATGTGGAACACAAATTACCTAAGCTCAAATTGTTTTAAACAATAGCTCATTCAAATCCCTAAAATTCTAAGACCTTCACTGTCCAATATGGTAGCCACTATTCACATGTAGCTAATGAGAACTTAAAATGTTGCTAGAGGCTGGGCACGGTGGCTCACGCCTGTAATTCTAGAACTCTGGGAGATGGAGGAAGGTGGACTGCTTGAGCAAGAGCAAGACCCTGTCTCTACTAAAAATAGAAAAACTGAGGCAAAAGGATCACTTGAGCCCAAGAGTTGGAGGTTGCTGTGAGCTATGATGCCATAGCACTCTACCCAGAGTGACAGCTTGAGACTCTGTCTCAAAAACAATAAAAAAAAAAATAAATAAAATGTTGCTAGTGCAAATTATGTTGTAGATATAAAATATACAATGTATTTCCATGACTTAGTATGAAAAAAAAATGTAAAACCTCACTAATAATTTTTTTTGCAGTTTTTGGCCAGGGCTGGGTTTGAACCTGCCACCCCCGACATATGGGGCCAGCGCCCTACTCCTTTGAGCCACAGGTGCCACCCCTCACTAATAATTTTTATACTGATCATGTTAATACAATATTTTGTATACAGTGGGTTAAAGAAAATTTATTTATTTTTTTTAACAGACTTAATTCACTTTTTTATTATTGTATAAAAATCCTACGTTGTAGCCACAGATGGAGCCTGGGTCCTCTGCATGGAAACTCTGATGTGGGTCTTGACAAGATGGTCAGTAAATTCCTGGTAAGAAGACTTGGTGGACACTGTCTCTTTCCAGAGGTCAGGAGTAAGACAGATAGGTCTCGGAAATGACATCAAAAGTGGCCTTGGCAAAGTTGCCCCAGGTGGCAGTGCAGCCCCGGGCTGAGGTGTAACAGTCATTGATGCCAGCCATCATTGGCAGCTTGGTAGGCCTGGGCACTAAGACAATACCAGTTCCTCGTGGAGCAGGGATGAGATGTTATCAGCACAGAGCCAGCAGCCTGTCACCTTCCAAGGAACAGTGTAGGGCTTGCCGATCTTGTTCCCCCAGCAGCCTCTCAGCACTGGGACAATAAAGAACTTGGCTAGGAGGATGGTCCCTCAGACGGCGGTGGCTACTTCCTAGGAGCACTTATCACCCAGACTGACATGGCCATCATAGTCCCCAGTGGCAACAAATGCCTTGAATCTGGTCTGCTGGCCAGTGCAGGTCTGCTTTTACAATGGCATAATCTTGTAAACCTCAACCTTAAGAGATGCCCTCAGGAAAAAGTCAATGATCTCAGATTCCTTAATGGGCAGGGAGAAGAGACAAATCTCTCCTGGAATTTGATCTTCATGTCCTTGACTAGGTGGCCCAGCTTGGTGATGGGTATCCACTTTTTGTCCTTGGCCTTGTCTCTGCAAGCTCTGCGACCTTGGCCTCAGTCCCAACCCCAAGGATAGCCGGGACCCCAGCCCTGAATGCTGCTGCTGAAGTATCCCATTCCAGGACTCCCGGGGTCTCCAGGCTTTTCCTGCTGCACCAGCATCATCGCCATTTGGTGTTTTTGTTAGAGAAGAAGCTGTTAAAGTTAATTTAACCTTTTACTTTTTTTTTGAGACACAGTCTCACTTTCTCGCCCTTGGTAGACTGCAATGGTATCATAGCTCACAGCAGCCTCAAACTCTTGGGCTCCAGTGATCCTCTTGCCTCAGCCTCCCAAGTAGCTGGGACTACAGGCACCCGTCACAACACCCGGCTATTTTCAGAGATGTGGTCTCACTCTGGCTCGAGCTGGTGAGCTTAGGCAATTCACCTGCCTTGGCCTCCCAAGTGTAGAGATTGTAGGCGTGAGCTACAATGCCCAGCTAACCTTTCACTTTTTAAGAGTGCTACTACAAAATGTTAAATTATCTATGTGTCTTGTAGGCTATTTCCTTGTGCAGCACTGATAAAGACAAATTTAATGGCAATTCTGTTTAAATTTCTCTGTTCCAAAGGTTAAACTACAGACTATTCAGTAACTAGGCCAGTTTATAAATTTAACCAATCCTTGCCCAAACCTTGCTTACTAACTTCTGCTCTAAAAACACCCTAAGAGCAGCAAGGGCCCCAAAACCTTACTTAAGTACCCTAACTTCTCCATTCCTGAGATAACTCCTGAGATTCTGTCAACGTGGTACTTGCTCACTAACTAAGTTTAGGAAACTCAGCTTTATAGAACCAACAGGTTTTCTAGTGGTCTTTGTAAGGGGATTCAACAAAAGTCAAAGAAGAATTGTAGCCAGGTGCCATGGTTCACACCTGTAAGTCCAGCACTTTGGGAGGCCAAGACAGGTGGACTGCCTGAGCTCAGGACTTCAAGACCAGCCTGAGCCAGAGTGTGACCCATCAATATTTTTTTATTTATTTATTTTTTATTTTTTTGAGACAGAGTCTCAAGCTGTCACCCTGGAGAGAGTGCCTTGACATCACAGCTCACAGCAACCTCTAATTCCTGGGCTCAAGCGAGTCTC